>VZSC01011770.1:145585-164601 GCA_013398225.1 Steatornis caripensis | reverse complement strand
ATTGCCAAGTTGGATCAGTTCAGCAGTTCAATATCTTGGTTCAACATCAGCCAAGAAGTAATTAGATAGATTTCTGTTTATGATTTATCATCTCTAAACTGCCTGGTCTATTAGTTTCAGTTTCTGTGAAAGACTTTATGTATTCCTCACACCTCTCAGCCTCTTTATTAGCAATTTCCCTTTCATCGGAGATTGCTTAAAACGATACATCATTCCAGGGAAATGCATCCTATTGGTTTATGTAACTCTTAGTTTTGGTATCATTCTCTGCCTACCAGAAGTTTCACTTGCTTTTCTCTGCCTTAATACACATTAAAGAAGAAGAAAAGGAATATCATTCACACCTCAAAAACTATGCAGGTACCCACCCCACCCCCACCCATTTTTTTTCAAGGGATGCTAAATACCTTTACAAATCTGGGATATTGTCATTGTTAAATAATTGCTGTTAATTCAGTTTGGAAAGAGTAGCACTGTCAATAACACTTGCAAGCAAATTATTTTGAACTACAGTAACTTTTTTCTTGTGCATCTTGGTCACTACTGCTCTGATGTAAGTCCTGTTCTGAGGGGCCTGTGGCTCAGGCACCAGAAGCCTTCTGTCTACAAGAACTCAAGTGTTGTAAGTGGATCGGACGACTTTGTACACTCAGTGTTTTCTTTTAGGTAAGTTTTCACTTACCTAATGAAGTGATCAATCTATTTTTTTTCCATTTTTAGCACTCAGCATTCATAAATACACTAGCAAGAGCTAGTATAGCAAAACCTGCAGAAGCATGTTAAGTGATTTTGCTTTTTGACTCCATTTCCGCTTTTGCTTTGTTATCCTACACAGTTTCTAATGTGTTGCAGTATTTTGTCTTTTATGGCATTATTACATACCTGCAAAGGGCTTTTGAAAGCTCGGCTAATTTCAGTCCATCTGAACATACACAGAAAGAATTACTTAAGGCACTATTTGAGGGAACCACTGGAGCAGAATACTACCTTGATCGGTATTTTCACTGACCAGAACTGACAAGGACCTAATCCTTGATTACAACTGGAGTACTTGTATATTCCAACCCCACCTAAAAACTCTTCTCACAGTAACATCTGCCAGAAATTAACATAGCGCAGAAGTAATACAGAGATACTGTGGACTGAATGCTTAAGGGAAACACAGAATTAATGCAATGTTCTGAAACATTCTCTTTTCTTTCTTCTCTGTAAACTTGCTTTACAAACTGAACATACTGCTATTACAACTAATGATAATTCACCAGCAGTAATTACACTGCAAATTATGCTGCAAAACAAGTCATCGACAAAGCTGGGGTTATAAGACAGTCAAGTTACAGATTGAACTTAATTTTTTAATTAGAAACTTACAATGGCTTAAATCATGTACCTGCACTATTTCCTAGAAGTTCTAAAAAAACCTACATAAATGTACAGCCACAGATATTACCTGAGTTTAAATATATTACACTAAAAATTACCAACTTTTTCAATCTGGGGCTGTAATCCTAAAAGCAAAAGAACTGTAAGAAAAAAACCCAAATAATTTTCTGGATAGTTCCCCTGAACGTGGTATCCTAACCAAGCATGGATTCTGACTAGGATCTCTGGTCTATATGGGGAAAGAGTATCACCAAAATGGGCATACTTATGTGAACATCAAAGAATTCGCTCTGGTTATTCCACATGCGGAACAGAAAATATGTTTAAAAAAAAAAAAAAAGATAGTGGGGGCAGAACACAGATTACCCCAAAGTGGCCCTGACAGATTCAACTCTCAATGAGCGTTTGCGGGAAAGTACAAAAGGTTAGCCAAACATAAACCCAAATGTTAATACTTTGGGGTTTGTTTATTCTCAGTCATCTTTCAGCTTCTGAAGAAAAAACATATCATTAAAAGTCAGCAAGAAAGCAGAACATTTTGGCATCAGTGTAAGCTACATTTTAAAAGCTAAGGATGTATTCAATATTTTTCAAAAAAAAAAAAAAAGAGACTTTCAACAGAAAGTAAATGGAGAAAAGAGGGGGGGGTTAGGTGTTCAAGAAGGACATTTCATGTTTAAGAGTAATTATAACTTGTTCTTAGCTTGCTGTAAATTATCAACAAACAACAGAGGCTAGGTCCATGACCTTGCCTGCCTACCTCATTTAGTTTTTGCTAGTGCTCAGTCAAAAATTCAAGGGGCGAGATCACAGATATAGGCCCGAGATCCTCCTCACCTCTCATCCTCCTCTGAACTTAGGAGACACAAAAGGCAACACCCGGAGGAGATTCAAAACTTACAGCTCAAGACGCATTGTCCCTGTGCTCGCAGAGACTTCCACATTAACATGTTCCTGTGAGAAAAGCAAGCCCCTGTTACAAGATTGTGATTGCTTTCAGCAAGACAGTTACTATTTACTGCAGCCTCCCTGGAAAGGCGGCGAGATCCCCCAGCACTGCCCACCTGCTTGCCCACCCATCTGCCCTGCTCAGAGGTGAAGGGCTGCTGGTAGCACGGATTGCCGATTGCTGGCACCTGAGTGCAGGCCTGGGCCTCCTGGAGCAGAGCCAAGGCAGAGCACTTCACCCCCAGGCAGGGCCAGGACATTGGTGGGAGTCTTCCCCCCCAGATTCCTCACAGAAAGGCTGGGTGACCCCTTGGCATCCTGGCATTTTGGGCCTGTGACAAATGCGGGCTGCCTGGGGAGGGGGGAGGCGGAGAGGGGTGCCAAGGGGAGCCTGCGCTGTGGAAATACAGCCTTCTTGGGGTGGATGAGTGCTCACCGTGATTTATTTACTGTGATATTTCATTCTGCTCTCAATAGCAGTTGTGGAGCAAGTGCCTATAGAGTGAAGATAATAACGCCCCATTAGTGCCGGTGATGGGCACAGCGCTGCTGCGGGACATGCCTGCGAGGGGACGAGCCTTTGGGGCAGGGGTGGCATCACCAGTACAAACCCAGGGAAGAGTTTAAACCACAGAAGTGCTGGCAACACACGAAGTGCCCAAAACAGCACCCCAGGAGTGATGCTGTGGCTACCAGCACCAAAGCACCGCCGTGCAGTAAGGATGGGGAGGTGAAGCAAATGCACNAAAAAAAAAAAGAGACTTTCAACAGAAAGTAAATGGAGAAAAGAGGGGGGGGTTAGGTGTTCAAGAAGGACATTTCATGTTTAAGAGTAATTATAACTTGTTCTTAGCTTGCTGTAAATTATCAACAAACAACAGAGGCTAGGTCCATGACCTTGCCTGCCTACCTCATTTAGTTTTTGCTAGTGCTCAGTCAAAAATTCAAGGGGCGAGATCACAGATATAGGCCCGAGATCCTCCTCACCTCTCATCCTCCTCTGAACTTAGGAGACACAAAAGGCAACACCCGGAGGAGATTCAAAACTTACAGCTCAAGACGCATTGTCCCTGTGCTCGCAGAGACTTCCACATTAACATGTTCCTGTGAGAAAAGCAAGCCCCTGTTACAAGATTGTGATTGCTTTCAGCAAGACAGTTACTATTTACTGCAGCCTCCCTGGAAAGGCGGCGAGATCCCCCAGCACTGCCCACCTGCTTGCCCACCCATCTGCCCTGCTCAGAGGTGAAGGGCTGCTGGTAGCACGGATTGCCGATTGCTGGCACCTGAGTGCAGGCCTGGGCCTCCTGGAGCAGAGCCAAGGCAGAGCACTTCACCCCCAGGCAGGGCCAGGACATTGGTGGGAGTCTTCCCCCCCAGATTCCTCACAGAAAGGCTGGGTGACCCTTTGGCATCCCGGCATTTTGGGCCTGTGACAAATGCGGGCTGCCTGGGGAGGGGGGAGGCGGAGAGGGGTGCCAAGGGGAGCCTGCGCTGAGGAAATACAGCCTTCTTGGGGTGGATGAGTGCTCACCGTGATTTATTTACTGTGATATTTCATTCTGCTCTCAATAGCAGTTGTGGAGCAAGTGCCTATAGAGTGATGATAATAACGCCCCATTAGTGCCGGTGATGGGCACAGCGCTGCTGCGGGACATGCCTGCGAGGGGACGAGCCTTTGGGGCAGGGGTGGCATCACCAGTACAAACCCAGGGAAGAGTTTAAACCACAGAAGTGCTGGCAACACACGAAGTGCCCAAAACAGCACCCCAGGAGTGATGCTGTGGCTACCAGCACCAAAGCACCGCCGTGCAGTAAGGATGGGGAGGTGAAGCAAATGCACCCCCAGGATGAGCCATGCCATATTCCCTGCACATACCCCCATACCACCCTGCACAGTGACTGAGGGGCAGGCTCTGTACGTGTGCTCATGGCTGGCTCTTCCAGCAGCCCAAAGTGACTGGCCAGGCTACATACACGTGTATATATGGGCTCTGTGCCCTACTTCTTGGCTGGGGAGACTCAGCAGCTGGGGTGGGGGGAGGACACTGCGGCCCAGGGCAGGTGGTCTCCTGGGGGTAAGCCACAACATGGCAGCCCAGGGCAGAGGCCTGCTGGAGGAGGCTGAACCTCATTCTCCAAGGCCACGGGCAAGGCCTGCGCTGCCATTGGCAGACCCTCCACCTCACCTCTACACAGAGCAGGGCTGAGGGTGAGGTGGCAGCAGTGTGATGGCCGCAGCGCCCTGCTGCAGGGCCCCGGTGCCATGGCAGTGCTCTGGGAGCTGGGCTCTGCTCCCCACAGCACCGTGGCTCCTCCAGCCTCCCTTCACCCCACTCCCTGAGGGGATCGGGCTACTGCTTGGAGAGGGGGAATAGAGACAGCCCTGACGATCCTCACCTCTGCCATACACATCCTGCAGAGTTTTATTTTTTCATTAGTGCTTCAATGTGCGTGGGTTTGGGTTGGAGATAAAGGCACATAGATTAACAGATCTGTTTTAAAGTACTCTGGTGTCACATTGCTGGTTGTGACACAGTAATGCAGATGGTATGAAGAAAGGTTTGTTTAAGCAGACTAGGATATTCCCAGCCATCTATATGTTACTAAAGCTTGAATTTTCATAAGCAAGCGGAAGGCTCATTCTCATTCAGTGCTAGAGCCAGGTCCCTGTTCCTGCTGTCCTGCGACAGTGGGAAGCCTCCCCCGGCTGCCACTCTTGAGGGTGCTGGAAAAGCTATCTTCCCAGAAGGCATCAACTACAATTAAATACTCCCTTACACAGCCAAAGCCGTTTCCTGCCCCCACACCTCTTTCAGCTATAGGGAGAACTGTCTTTTATGACTTGACAAGCTCTAGCAGACTCATTTCCCCTTTCCGACTGGCAAGGACCAAGTCAGGAGACCAGAAAATATAATGTGGATTAAGAGACCATAGTAGCTAGGGATGAAGTTGGTCCTGCCCATATCTCATTTAGTTTCTAGTGGATATGAGATTAAGCTTTTTCTTTTAATACTTCTCCGAGCAGTATGAAATCATGCCTCATGCATTGTATTTATATTAAGTTGAGGTGATCTAGCTAAGGAGAAACCTGGTTTATGTATTGAAAGTTTGCTTTTATAAGGAGCTTAAACCTAGCAAGCAATGATCCTAGGCAAGTGTTTGGCTTCCCTAGGAGCTTTTATGAGGTGCATGAGAAAATGCTGACTAGGATTTTCAAATGCCTGCAATATCGTGCTGAAATTTCTCCCACATAATTTCTAGCTAGCGAGAACTAACATTTAAAATTAATGTATCTGAAGAAGCAGGGGCTACAGCGATTCAATGTTTGCCAACTACTATGCTGCAGAATGCCCACTGGCTAGGACACAAAAATCTTTGTGAAGCATTTGACCTCCTGGATTTCTCACCTAAGTGCAATAATACATTTTTGCATTGTGAAACAAGAGCTTTTTTTGTTTAAAAATATGATCAGCTCGACATAACAAAACCCATACACATTCTGACAAGCCATTTTGTTGTTTTCCTCTAACATTTCCGTATTCTTACCCCTGTTTTATTGTGAAATTTACCTTTCAGCATAAAAGCTATGCAGAACCTTTCAGTCACTTATATAGGAGGGGTTGGCTGAACAGCTGCACACAAAACCCTGACAGCATTTCAGAGATGTATGCATTGCAGGTCAGGGTCAGGTCACAGAAGCAGTCTTCAAAAATCCAGGCCTCTGCAGATACTACAGCCAAGGACTCCTGTATTTGGAGCACAAGATGCTACACTATTATTGTAACCAAACCTGAGCAACAGGGAAGTGTGATGGTATGTTTTATTCCCTGTCTCATACTGAAACGTGAGGTATCTTGTGGCACAGCTCCTACTTTTCCTTGCACAAAGTTCATTTCAGACAAATTTTAATTCAAATGCAGATAGCCAGCAGTTGTTTGGTAATATATGCTAAGCAAGATCAATGCAACACAGTGTAGGCTGCATCATGAAAAAAATAATTGGTAAAATATCTGCTGACCAGGCTACAAAGAAGCACAGATAAGACTGTTTCTACCATTTAAACCACTGTAAAGTACGCCAAAAATCAGAGTAAGGGTCCAAGTTATAAATTTTATTTTCTAAGGGAGTGAAATATATGCAGTAAGAGTGTTTCTTCAGACCTCATAATAGCTTTTGAACACAGTAGGAAATGTCAACCAAGCTTTTAAGATTAAGATCATTAAACCCTTGCAAAATTCACACACATACAGAATCAAGATTTGGGTGGAACAGGGAAGATAAGCAGAAGTGACTGTGTCAGTCAATCAAACAGGATTCACATAGTTTAGGAATACCCACCACAAGCGAGCATTTCACAGGGAAAAATGAGAGCAGAAGAGATTTATTGCACTAGAGGATAGAGAAAGGAACAAAGAATACAAATCTGTAGGAAACTGGGCCTCCTCATTTTCATTCCTTAGAAAAGAACATATTCTGTTAAATTAAGCAGAAAATTACATATTGTCTTTTTGGTTTTCTTGGACAACTCCCAGAGTACTTAATGACAGAGTTGAAAAATGTGGACTTTGATTGTATCAGTGGACATTCTTGCCTGCAGAGAGCCCAAAATGCCATGAAACAATGGCAGAGTTTTGAGCCTAATCCTTTTCTGTAGGAGACAAGAGATTAAGTTAAGTACCTAGGGCTCTAATTTTATCTTTTTTACTGCAACAAGTATCTACTAGTCTGAAGGAAAAGGTGACAAAGATCAAGTTTTTCCTAAAGTTCTTCTCTCCATTTTTAAAGACTCCAGTGACATGGACAGAGAGAAAAAAAAATCACTATTTTTTATCCTCCTGCTCTATTGCAGACATTCACACACCCACGTGGATGTGCAGAGTTTGGGCCAAACAAAAAAGAAAGCTATTGATCTTTTTAAAACAGCAAGCATCCTCCGTCAATTGCCATAATATGTTCCCCCTAGAGAGAACAACCTTTGGGCAAGCTCACTTTGTAGACCACCTGGGAAAGTTTACAAAATGGGATGGTTTTGAAGGTAAGGAAGTATTTTTGTTCAAATTTGTTGCAATGTCTCAAATACATTTAGTAATTAGAATGTATTTTTGATAGTATTTCCATAATCAGATTTGGGATTAAACAGATCCAACCTGATAAAATTGAGAAGAACATCTTTTTCCTATCCTTTGGTTTACTTCCATATAGAACATTAGCAAGGTAAAAACTACTTATACTAATGAACAAATGTGAATGCACTCATCTCTTTGAGAGTTCATAGGATGAAAACCTTTGCAGCTGAAGTGAATAGTGTGCTGAAACTAAGGCTATAAAACAGCATCCAACGCAGTGAAAGGTAAGCACTAAGAGGCCAAAAAATAAAGGATCTCTGAGAAAACCGAAGGAAAGATGAAGTAGTATGTATCACATACAATATTAGTGTCTCATGGTTTTACTTCCTCTTGCTGTAATCCTTTGCTGTTGTGACATAATTATTGGCAAGACTCATCCATATGGGCTTTCATAACCGCTGCTTTCAGATTTCTGCCTTTGTTTATCTCTGTAGTACAGCTCAAACTGAAATTGCTATAGCAATTGTAACAATTCAACTTCACTCTTTAAGTAGCGATCGGGGAAAGCTACAGCAGCAAATAATCATCTGGATAGATGAAGTTTCTGACATGCATACTGTTAAGAGCTCTGATGCACAGGGAATATTCTCCTCTCTAAGGAGTTGTTGGTTGAGTTGTGGCCCCTCTTCGTTAACATCCTTGCCTTGCCGATACATATGCAGCCCTAACTAACCCAGTACTTTTGATTTAGGGCTTCATATATTTTCATAGTAGCAGAAAGAGAGACCTGGAAAGTGAGAGGAATTTATGAAACCCGATCCAAGGCCTTGAGATTTATTCTTTCTGGGCTTCTTTCTTTACAGAAAAAAGGCTACCTGTAGAACTCTTTAGTGCAACTAAGTTTAATTTCCTAAACTGAATCATTTCTACAGAATACTAGTTCTTTACACTAAGTTCCAATATAAAGGACACAGGCAGATCACCTTTATGAATACCCCTCAGAGTACCCCAGAATTGGATGCTGTTATTGGTGGCATTAGTTTGATCTATATTGAAGTATTTTGTTATTTGCCTGTTTGTTAACTCTGCAGTGTTTTAAATCAGCTGGCTTGGGGGACAGCAGTAGTGCACAGGATGTCAGCTGGCCTACAAATCCACCTAAATACAGTACTTGCTAATGTCCAAGCAGTCTGGGCTGCCTGACTAGGCCGAACTATCTCAGGTAGGACTTATCTACACTAAGAGAGGTGCAACTGTATAAAGTGAGCCCAGTCCATAACTTGTGTTTTATGTCCTTGGCTAGGCCTTAGCATGAGGAACACAAAGCCTAATTAGCACAGTGAATTCCTGCCATTTTTGTAGTTAAAATGGCTTTCCTTTTGTCAGCTCAAGAGTTACAATAATAAGCCAAGTTCTGGTGCTGATTGTCTTTGTAAAGCAAATACACTGCAGATGAACAGCTGGCAATCTATTTGACTAGAGTAAGACAAAAGAATCTTGGTGCAGCTGAATAAAACAGATGCCCAGATAAAGGTCAGGATATTCAATTAGGATGATGATGTTTTCATATTGAAAGGATTATGCCATGCATAGAGGCCACCATTGAACTACAGCTTTTGTACGGCTACATACGTAAGGCAAGTAGTGGGATCCAGTCAGGGAATGAATAGTCCCTCCCATGAGCCATGGCAAGTTAAAATATTGTCAGATCAGTGTTTCTGCTAGCTATGCCCATTCCCAGTCTCTCATGCCTTTCTTCCTCAACTTCAACATCTTCATCTGACCAAGCATCTAGTATCACCTGTCCTGTTGAATTTCCTGTCCTGAGCAACTCTTCTTTGACTTCATCTCCACTACTGTATCCAAGATATTTTTGTGTGATGTCTCATCTTGTTGCATGATTTCTCCAAGGTCATCTGCCGACCAAGAATGTTCTCAATGTGCTGGGTGATCTGCTTCTAGCTACAAAATGGCATCTCTTCTGTACTTGTTTATCTATCTCCATTCACTTTTTGTCTGAAATTGCTGATCACTTCAAAGACCTACATTAATTTCTAACGCATCTTCCCTTGCAGTGCCATTTCTTCCTTCTGCTAACTGTCCCCATTCTCTCCTACATGTGTTAAGTGTTCTGTGATGATACATCATTTAAGGACATTGCTCTCTTTTTATCTTTAATCCAAGATCTTCTTCATAGTACCTAGATTCATATCCGTGGCTATAATGGGAGGAGTTACTTCCATCTCTTGACAGATAGCGTGTAATGAGTGGAAGCACGTAGGACCAAACATCTCTTTCTTTTGCCCATTACTGTGGGTAATGAGTACAATGAACTTATTTCACAGGTTTACAGCTTGGATGTTATCATTGCTTTTATTTCCCCTCTCATATCCTGGTTAACACTATTAAACGTCAATGCCCATGTCTTTCAAGTATTGCCAAGATATGACTGACCGTATAAAAGACACTCTGTATTCATCATCTATTTTATCTGTAATTCTTATACAATTTCCTTTAGCTTTATGGAACAGATTTATTTCACCTTTGTGGGAACTCTGAGTTGGGATCCAGTAGTCTTCTGTTTCACAAACAAACAGAGCTGGTCGGAAACAGACAGGAAAGAATTCGATATTTGCCGCCCCCCCCATCTTTTTATAGGCAGTTTCCACTGAGAAAACATGTAGAAAAGAGATTAAGAACAATTACATTTAACTAATACAAGCTTCAATTCTGAGAAATAGTGGCAAACAGTGTGGAGAGTTATAGTTTATACAATGCTTGCATCATGTCTCAAGGTGTTAATTTCTCCTAGAACATTTTAGTTTAAAATGTCACGCCTAGAACACTTTAGGAAATTAGTTATGGAACCTGCAGTAGTACCAAAGCATTGATTTGCGCAACAGTTGGCAGGAAAACTTTCCAACAAATATTTTATTATGCTCTGTCCCCACCCTTGCCAATGTCATCATATAAGAGCTTACATAAAATTTAGGAAGTAGAGACCTTCCTAACATCCAAGCTGGTCAGCCTCACTCGTCAAATGATTTGAGATACATCGTTCCTATTTCACTTATGTTCAGGGAAGATGTTCAAGTAAACAATACTGAAGTGCTCAGCAGCAGTCCTAAATTTAACTTAAAGAGGCTTTGTGTGAGCTGTCAATTTAGCAGCTCATCTTTTTGTATATGAAATATAAAAATATATGCAACAAGAAGGATGAATTATGACCTAAGAGGGGCTATCTTTCTACTTTTTACATAGTGTACTTAGCACTGAGGAAAAAAACACCACATGGGGGAAAAAGATTAAATGTTCAATTAACAAAATTCCGATGATCTTTTCTAAGCCAGTTTATTCTTACCTGGGGCATTATTACAGGAAGTGTTTGCTTTGCTAAAGTAGGCTTAGGCTACTTCAGTGTAGCCTAAAGAAAGAGGGGAAAAAAAGAAAAGGTCATGAGAAGACTCATGACTTAAATAGGGTATTCACATTTTCATCTGGCACTTTATTCATTTGCCTTTGTGCCAGAAATCTTTCTAATATCCACAGATACTGAAATATTTCTGGATATATCATCTTAAAAAATAAAAAAATGGGATTTGGACTGAGGTACATCTGGTCCAACACCGTGCCTCTAGCAGTGGTCAGTACAGGCAATGTTGCAGGAAACACCCTAGAAGTAAGCAATGGGAAATGTTATTCTCCAAATCTATCATCCAGGTTAATTTATGTCCTTAAACAAGGGGGGTTGTTTGTGTTAATTGAGTATTACAACTCCAAACAATCTTGTGCTGTAATTCAGGGTGTTTTCCCTATCACATTAGCTGCATTTTGCACTCACAGACCTGTCAGTGAAAGCTGGGACCAGTTGTACCAAACACTAAGCAAAATGCTATAAGCGTGCTGTTCCTACCCGAGGAAGCTTAACATTTTAAGTAGACTCACGTGGATGGCCTTGTTAACTCCGTTACATTTTTTCGCTTCTCCCTGCCTTTCACTGCTTTTGTTCTTGCATGACAGTGCAGTGAAGAAGGATTTGATGGACAAATATCAGTAGCCTTCCAGAAATGATGAACTTGAGAAGGACTCTTGATGTGGAAAAGATAGACATCCTGGCTTAGTAAAATTAAGTGGTCGTTTCATGTGTACAGCACCACACAAGTATGTGTAAAGGTGGGAAAGAAAAGCGTACAAAATCTGTCAGCACTTTCAAAACAAAGGGCAATAAGCTACAGAAAGGCTCAGGATGGTACAGAGCATACACATCACTGACATGGGATGAATAAGACATGAAAAGCTCAATCACAGTGTAGTGTTACAAGAAAGTGAAGAAAGGTAAAGAAAGACTTTGAGAAGGAAAATGGAAGATCAGTCTTTTATGTAATACATCATAAGGGAGTGTTGCCTGGAACTCTCTGGTTCCTGGGTGGTGCAGATGTGGGCTTTGACATGGGCCTCATGTTTTCATTTCATCCAAACACATGAGCCCTCAAGCACTGAAAGAGCAGAGAATGCCCTTGCTGCCTCACAGATACCAAAGTGCTGGACATTTCCTGCCCTACTGCAGCACCACAATTATTCACGTTAACCTACTAAGCTTTATTTTCACCTCTCACTTTAACGCTGCTGTTTTCATGGCAAGATACGGTAGCCAAATCTGAGTATTCCAAAGTGAAGGCAACTCTTGTCACAGGATCCATATTGACATTAAGCCCTAATCTAGATCAAGGTCTCACTGTGCACTAAGCACTCTGTAAGCATAGCAGAAGCAAGGTTTGAGTTTTTGAGGGGTTTTATTGGTTGGGTTTTTTTTTTTATCTGGGGTACAGGAAGATTACACATGAAGCAGTAATGAGCAATATTAGAAAATGCACTTCTTTTCATCTTGTCAGATGGGTATCTTACATCAGTCTAAGAAACAAGGAGGAAAAAGTTTGACAGAATATATGCAGACAATTTAGCCTGCTTTTTTCTGTTCCACTCCACTGAATCTACTGTTATTCACTCCCATTATGGACTGCTCATGATCCTACTGTTTTTCTACCAGTGTGTCAATATCTGATCAGACACAAATAAGCTTCTCTATCTCCTCTAACTCAATACTAATCTAAAATACCCGAAGTGCCATAAGAAAGTCCTAAGCAGTTTCATATTTCTATGTGAAATTTTGCATTATTGACAGCCTGGCATTTCTCTCTCTGATGTGAAAGTTCACCTGTGGCCCAGCGAGGAAGTTGGATGGCTTTGCATTAAACCACACTTCTCAAGGTTGTCCATATGGGCAGGAATAAGTCAATTGGAAAGAGCTTTGAATAAACATCTGTTTAGCAGCATGCAGGATCTAAAATTTTTCTGAAAATAGAAGTCAAACAATTTCCGTATATATATATATTTTTTTTTAAGATATATTTTTAATTCAACTCCTATAGTCCTCAGCAAAGTTACAGTTCTTTAAACTGGTATCAGCCTAAATCATTTATTAATAAGGCTGCTTTTGTTGCCAACTAAAGCCCTAACTGCATGGAAGATTTCAGAGACCTTAAGGCAAAACCTCCACAAAAGTCATCTTTATTTATAAATATACATGCAGCTTGACACAGCTGCCTTGTTCCTTCAATTAGGATCTGCTCCAGCTGTGTCCTAGAACCCTTGATACTCCAGTTAGTGTAGCTTGAAATGAATAGATCCTGCCTGCTGACTTCTGCGGAAGGCATATGGAGAAAAGACAGAAATACCTTGTTCGTGACCTAGAAAACTATTCCTTACGCAAATATCAACATGTAGTATAACTTACGTTTAAAAGAGATAGAATGTCAAGTTACTTAACAATTCCTTTAATTATAGCATCTGCTGTGAGCTATGCATATTCTTTGTTGATTATATTTCATTCCACAATCTCTGTGAAAATAAGTGCAGAGAGAAGAGACCCTTGAAATATTTATAATAAGTATATGTAAAGGCAGCTTTAGAGAATGTAATTTTAAACTCTCCATTAAAAAGACAGCCTGTATGTAAACAGCTGTGCTACAGAGTAGAACGTTGAAGAAATAGTCATAAAGTGCCAATGGAAAAGATAGTAAAGGCCGAGGCAGTTGCATGAAGCAATGAAGAAACCTCCAAATCAGAATGTAATGATTAAAGTATTGGAGAGAAACTCATTCAACACAATGAAACAGAGTTTTCTTGTGTTCAGATGTGAAGACACTGTCATAGGGAATTTAGCATCAGTAAGGATTAAAATTTTGAACACATTTTTTAAACATTTGATGGAACAATGAATTCTCTTCTTATGCTGCAAAATTAAAAAAAAAAAAGTTTGATCCAGGTCAGGGGGGTGTATAAATGCAAACTGTCTGCAAAAATTGTAAATGTTCAGTATGGTGAACTTTGAAAACTAAAGGGTTTTTGCATATTTTTGAGTTGTCCTCTGATTACTAAGATTGAGATACGTTACAGACATTATGTAGACAGCAAGAATTCAATAACTGGAATTGATTACGAACCTATTTCAGAGCTATCTAAAACATGTCCTCACTATTTAAATGTCTTTTTTTCCTAGCATGTCTTGATTTTGCATTTATAGAACCATTTTTCTAAAGACTACATGAAAGTGCATTCAACCTCACTTTCTTCTGTTAAAACAATTTCTTAGTAAAACCTCAAATACAAGATGCTTCCGAGTTCTGCATTCTTGAGCACGACTGGTTTCTATGAGCACACAGATGTAACTGGATGATGTGGTATTAGTTATCTCAGCAGTTTGTGGCTTTTGCACATATTTCAGGCTGTTTCTGCTGCTAGAAGAAATATCCACAGAAACTGGGTTTATATTGTTACCTCATTTATCATCCCAAAACAGATAAAATGGGTCTGATGTACTAAGCCACCTACTTGGTTGGTTATTTTTAAACACTAAGGGTATTATCTCCTTGTCTTTCATAAGATTACCCCCACTGACTTCTCTAGACAACTCATAACTTTGCATCACTTAGACATGATAAGGATCCAGTTTAGGGAGAAGAGTTGCAGATCTTGGAAGATTGAACATGAGCTGCTAAAACACCTCATTATCTGCTATTTATTTATTTAATGCATTCATCTTGTTTTTCTTGGAGGATGTGTGTTTAAATCAAAATCCACATCCAGCATGGATAGGGCGAGTAGAAATTGTTTGACACTACACCAAGGCTGTTTTGGAAACATGATATAAGCCTCCTTTGTCAACTTAATTGAGCGCCTATTTTTTTCTTATTTTAACCCTACCCCTTACCTCTTGAGGACACACAGGAAAGAAAAGGAAAAAGACAGTCCATCCATTCAAGCAGATAGCCTGGGTCCCATAAATGTGAGTTAGTCAAGTGTTAGGTGGGCAGCCTGATGACCCTGCCCTGTAGTTACATAGGAACACAAGTATTGTGCTGCCAAAGCCGCCAGCCTCCTGCGGCTACGGTGGAGATATGGCATAGCTCCCTCTCTGTCCTCTGTGCTTCTCTGGAAGAAAGAGAACGGAAACAGAGGACTACAGCTGTCATATTCTGTAGCTACTGCTTGCTTTAAGAGACCTTCCCATTGTGTTAGGACTCATAGCCTCCACGGAGGAGAGGGAGGGGGCTATGCAGACACATACATTTCTTCCACGTAACCAGGCTCATGCAAGCAGCTTTGGGCAACAATACGCGAACGCAGCTGGAAGTTGGGGAGAAGGAGTTAATTACTGCTACATGTTCTTTTCTTTCAGTAAAGTACTATCTTGATAACGTATGCACCTCACTACCTGCCATCGGCCATCTGGTGCTTTGTCTTAAAAGATACTTATTCCTAAATGGCAGATGAAGTTTGGACTACTCATGTGAGCCCGTAAGTATGATCAACTTTTTTACAACAAAAAAGCTTTTCTCTTCTGGACTGGGACCTTCATAGGTAGTGAGGGATTCACTTACATATTTTCTGCTATGTGTTTAGACCTTCCAATTTCTCTGAAACTATGTGCATGTGTCAATGTGTTATGTCTGAAATATATTTAGCTACACTAACACCTTTGGAAGTAAAATGCAAGCATATGTCTGCAGCTGCTCCTAGTCCAGCCATCTCTGACTGGCACACTTTTCAGTCTTTGATGCCACCCAAGCAACACACCAAGTAAGTCTCATTTACATATGCACAGAGCTCGATTGATCTCTTTCATTCTTTGTTGCTATAAATGCCCTCTTACCCTTATGCACAGCTGGTTACTGCATGGCATTGCTTCTGCTTAGAGGGTGGAAAACCTCTTAAGAACGTAAGGCCGTTCAGAACTGCTCCCTGGAGTGGCTATAAGCTAAAACGCCAAATTCAGCCTTCTTTCCTGTGAGATAATTCCAATATAATCCCAGGAGAGTTCCAGATATTGCCAGCAATGTGTGAGACAGTTAGCCTTGTGTCCAGCCAGAATCCTTATTTAGCAACTCATCATGTTTTTCCTCAGCTCTTAAACCATTTCTAAAACATACCTTTAATAACAGTAATAATAATAAAATGGTCATAATGAAACCTTACCTCATTTCCTGCCAAAACGTATTCTGATGTGGGTTCAGCAACTTCCACCTGTGTTCAGTTGTAACATTTCCACACGGACTGTACTTATACGAGAGTCAGAGCGTCTGGCTTTTTTGCTCTGGGCACCATTTCCAGTCACATGAACTGGGAACAGCTTGATACAGACATAACAGCCACTGACATTTGCAGGAATGTTGTTTAAAAAGAAAAATAAAAATCATAAATGCCTTGAGAAATTTCACTGCTTAAAAGGCTTATCACAAAAGTTACTGAAAATACGGTATGCATGTTATTTGTGAGGAACGGTAGCATAACATAGTTGTTCATGCTAACATGGTACATAGCTATAGAGTATGTTAAGGAGCAAACCATACTGAATAAAATTCTGTCCTGTCTTTCATGTCTGTACAACTTCACTGAAGTAGGACTTGTGTGCGAATCAGGGAAGAATCTGACTTCTTGATTCTAAACGGATATCAGATTTTGAGACGTTAAATGGGATGAATTCCACTTCTGGACGGCAAAAGTGATGAACTGGAATAAATAAGTGATTGGCATCTAAGCTTCTAGTAAACTCCCTTCCCTCTTCATTTATTTTAAACACATTTTTCAATTTTGTAAGGGGAATTGTTTTTATTGTCTTAGATTTGAAGGAGCTCTCCACTAGGATTGCAACATTGGGGGGATGGCGGGGGGGACGAGGAAGGAGACAGATTTGGCATTTACATTTCACAGGACTGCAGTAATGGAGACACTCACTGTTTAGCTCTCCTTTGTTCCAATTCATTTCAGTCTCTAAGGAAGTCTCCTGTTCAGAAGGTGACCTCAAGGGGCATAGCTATGTCTCTGAATCATTGTGTTACAGGCTACAAGGTAGCTGGGTCCAGGCATCTGACAGACTCTTATTCCTCTCTGTGTAAATGTAAGTTACATGGATTATTTTAAGCTTTCCTCCCACCTGAGATGCTTCTTTTCTGCACTCTGTGAGCCAAAAAAAAAATTGAAGACCTCATGAAGCCTACAAGGAATGTTCAGAATCGTTAAAATCTTTTGCCTCTCAAGATCAGCGAGAGAGGAGAAATAACTCAAACCCAGTTAAACATAGACAGATTAAAGCAATACAGGCACATTGTCCCTTTAGAACCTTTGCATGGTTCTGGGAGCAGAATATTCTAAGAGGAGACAGAGGAAAACAGAAGTCATACAGTTCTTTCCTCATGAGCACAGTTCCTACAGCTCTAGCACCTTCAGCCAAATTGGTGACCAAACGACGGGCAAATCGAGTTTCTCTGCTATGCACAGGAGAGAAGAGGAATTGATAGGTGTGCAGTGGTGCAGAGCAGATGTTCTATCACAGCTTGTAAATACCTGCTGTCCAACGCCTGCTGTGCGGAAAAAGCTTATACACATTTTTTGGATGTCAGACTTCCTAACTATGTGCACATCACCTGTATCATACTTGCACATTAAATCCGCCCAACATTTGCCAGAAAAGGGCTGATTTTTTATATTTGGTATGGACAATCAAAGGAAAGAAGCAAAGCCATTTACTAAGGGATACATTTAGCTGGTTTTTTTTTTTGTTAGGAAGATAATGTCAATCTAGTTTAGTGATCATGTCTCTCAAAGATGAATTAATCTCAGGGAACTCCCCCTCCATATGCATTTCAGATTCAATAAGCGTGTTTGTTAGGCTGAATGAGCACAAGCTACGCAGCCAGTGCTTGTGTTCCACAGAAATGCAGTAGGTAGTGTTTCAGTAAGAGTTACCATCCATGAGGTGTAGCATCCACACTGACAGATCTGTCTGATGCTTGCAAGTAACTGAGATGTAATCTTGTTGTTTGCTGTGAAAACTGTCCTGAAAGACATTTAATGCTTGGGAAAAACTAGATCCATCGTAACCCTGTATACACTTCTCAAAAGCTAGATATAGCAAGGAAGTGAGTAGAACAGTTGTTCCATTTAGTTTGAAAGCATGAGATGTTACTGTTTCTTTGTCATATTTTCACTCTAGATTATATTTTTAAAAATTCTCAGAAAAATCCTCAAAAAAACCCCACATAGTTTTAGCCAACAGATGTGAAATTTCAGTACTCCAGAAGGAAGAATTCCAGCAGCCTTCAAGTGCAGCCATAGGAACATCACAGCATTCCTGCTTCATGAGATTTCTTCCTCAACCCAAGATTTAAAGGAATAGGCCTAGAGGAGATTAGGTAGCTCACTATTTTCTCCTCCCCTGTGTTGACGGCATCATCATTGTTAAGATACCGAATTAGACAAAAAAAAAGACATCATAACCTTCTGAAAGCTCCACAGTCCAAAAGAGGGTGATTTATTCTGCCCGAGCAGGATTATAATGAGGACACCATTTGAGATTATTTCATGAAGTCAGCTCATGTAATAATAAATGATGCAAAAATATTTGGAGGAAGGAAAATAGTGCAAGGAAGATAAGAAGCTACTGGAGGGCCAGAAAATATCTTTTGTTTAAAAAAAAAAAAAGAAACCAAACAAAATGCATAACCAAACAGTTAAAATTGCTTTTCAAAACTGAATGGGAAAAGTTCCTTTTGAATTAACTTTGACTGTAGAACAGTCACAGCAGTGACTTAAGCAGAGACTGAATGTGCTCCAGCTCACCAGCCTGCAGAGCTTCCTCCACTGCTGCTGTCAGACTGTGGGACTCTCTGAACTTATGACCCAGGTTTCAATCCCCCAAGGAGGGTGTATTGGGTTTGGGTGGCAAGGTTTCGGTAGCAGGGGGAGCTACAGGAGTGGCTTCTGCGAGAAGCAGCTGGAAGCTTCCCGCATGCCTGACAGAGCGATGTCAGCCGGCTCCAAGAAGGACCCACTGCTGGCCAACGCCAAGCCCATCAGCCAAAGTGGCAGTGCCTCTGTGATAACGTATTTAAGAAGGGAAAAAACACTGCACAGTTGCAGTCAGAGACAAGAGTGAGACAAGCAACTCTGCAGACACCAAATTCAGTGAAGAAGGAGGGGAAGGAGGTGGTCCAGGCACCGCAGCAGAGATTCCCCCACAGCCCGTGGTGCAGACCACGGTGAGGCAGGCTGTCCCCC
>VZSC01011770.1:35923-145300 GCA_013398225.1 Steatornis caripensis | reverse complement strand
TAATTGCTGAGCAATCTCTCCCTGTGCTTATCTTGACCCACAAGCCTTTCGTTGTGTTTTCTGTCCCCTGTCCACCTGAGGAGAGCAGTGACAGAGTGGCTTTGGTGGGCACCTGGCACCCAGCCAGGGTCAGCCCACCGCAGAGGGCTATGCACTCATCATTTACTGAGTCACACATGTGGGTGGTTTTTGTGTCTTTAGCACTACATGAACTAATTTAACTGCAGGTGCAAGTCAGAGAAATTGCTCCTGAACTTATTTTCCTCCAATTATCAAATCATTCTATCTTAACATTAAGACAAGGTCAATCAAAACCCATGCTTTACAAGGAAAGCACACACACACCCCTCCCCGAAGAGTGAGATGTTTTGCTACAAAGATGTCTCCCAAGGTTCTAATAAGTTGAGAGAGGAAAGTGGATTTTAATTTGTTGTTTCTACTCATCAGGGAAAAAAATATAGTGAAGTCACCATATTTAGTAAGTAGTGTCTAGGAAACTGAAAAGATGGAAGAGCCAGAGGACATGGGTTTTGTTTGGTTTATTGGTGCAGGACACAAAAACAACCCCATTGTGCTTTTGCAAAATATAAATAGAAGCTAGTATGCATTAAAATAATTGCCCTGCCAAAAGTCCTGTCTAGGGTAGAAATACAAGATTCTCCCCCCCCTGTCCAAAGTAGTATCTAGGATGAGATGAAGTGACAGTAGTTACTCCCCCCACCACCTCCTCTCCCAAGTTGTTGAAGGCAAGCTAGAAATGTTATTTCTTGGAAACCTAGTCATGAGGTACAAAAGCTCATGTGAAGAAGAATCTTGCAGAGGTTTTTGATTTTGAGAATTCAGAACTCTCCTTATGTAACACAATCTTCTTGGAGGAAGTGACCATTACAGCTAAGTACCCTGTAATAGCCTTGCTATTGGCCCTCTGTATGCTGGAAATGAAAAGCTATGCTAGATTTTGAAGGAACAATTAACTGCCCACCAATTTCTAATCCTACTCCATTACCAAAACAGGGATTTAGGACCGAAAGCCACACAATGTTAAACTTAAGAACTGTAAGTCGGAGCACATCACTGTTTCAGAAATGCAAAGCAGCTAACAATAGTTTTACTCTAAGGATATGTGTTCAGTAAGTACACTTTCCTTTGCTTGCATATAGCAAGCTCTTTCAGTGCTTTCAAATCCTGTGATATATTTGATCTGATTTCTTGGTTCTGCTAGATGTGTGATATGCCAGATGTGCCAGTATTTGTGACTATTCTGGTGCTGAAAGTCTTACATACTGAAAAATTAAGCATTTTAAACCGAGTTGCTCGTCAAGATAGAAGAGGATCAGTGGAGGCTCTCAAAGAACACAGGGAAAAGCCAAAATATGGAGCAACAAGAAGGGTTGCGCTTCCTTTATTACTGCTCAGGAGCGTATCTTATTTTACACATGCAGGGAGAGAAAAAGAAAATCCAATATCCTTATTTTTGTGGGGATTTTGTCAGGTGAACCATCTCTCTGGCACAGAAACCCACAGGAAATTAAGTGATAAACCTCAATAAATTTTTATTTAGCTTCTAGCCTCTATTGTACATTTTGGTACCATTATTTCACACCCACTTACTGAAATACTGCTAAACGTACTGTTTCATCAGAGCTCCTGCAGAGTGCTGTGTAGAGCAAGTTAAGGTAGCTATTTTGCATGAGCAGTTTTTTCATACGATATAAAGCATCCTCAGAATACTGGATGGATTTTATTAAATTTTATGGTATCATGTACAAAGATAGCACTCATTTTATGGAAACAGAGAGAGTCATAAAGCAATTAGAGTATCAGCTTGGCCTTTACATCATGTTCTGCATTTCAAAGGCTAAGGCAGAATTCCCAGAAAAGTCCTAATTTTGGAGAGAGACCAGACTACTGTTGAAAGGGTGCATTATTACCTTAAAAGAATAATAATCCCATCAGACAGCAGAAATGGCCAGAAATAGTACAGAATATGCCTGTCATAACTACACTGCTGGGAAAACATGCAATTCTTGCTCACAGTATTAGCCTAAACCAGCAACTTCATTGCTCTGCTAGCTGCTGTCAGCTGCAGGGAAAAGCACTGGGCAGGATTTCTCTGTGGCATTTCCATGTAGGTGGGCTTGAGGGGAATCATAATCCCAGTCTGTGGGATATACTATATCACCTCAGAAATTAGGTGCACATCAGTGAATATACCCCCAGTTTTAACACTGCCTATCATGCAGCCTCTAAAGGGGAGGAATCTGTGTGATGAAAGATAGCAAGAAGATAAAGAGAAGATAAAAGCTATGCTGATGGTTAAGAAAATAAAGTTGTTGACTTTGTTTATAGGAAACCATAGAGGTGTTTTCTAACTATTACAAGGATTGAGAAAGTGCTTTACAGTTCAAATTGAAAATGAATTCCAGAATGTCTCATTGTCTTCTGATCAGATCCCGAGTAATTCATGCAGCTGAACTTGTAAGTAACACTTTGCATGCTCAGGAAAGACATGAATCAGGAGGGGTCCAGCAGCAATCTCATGGATGTCAGTATTGTTGTGTCCCTTTCACAAGCGTGAAAGCATGGGCAGATGGTTTACGCTGCCAAAAGCTGTCCAGCAATTCAGCAATAGAGCTGCCTCGAGCCCAAGGCCCGTGCCCAAGTCACTGAAGACCACAATCCTTAAAAGAAGCCCATCACTTTAACTAAAGCTATGTCTCTGTTTTGGGGTTGCCAGCTGGTCCTCAGACTGTACTTCACTTCTCAGGAAGGTCTAAAGCTGTACCTGCTTGGTAGAGCAAGTTGCACCAAATCAGGCAGAGCCTCCTGTTGAAAGGCAAAGAGTGGAAGATCTGGCTGTAGATACAACCACCTCCTCTTAATGTTCCTCACATAAGAGAGATGGAAAGGAAACGCCACATGCACGTGGCCCCACAGAGTGATGTTTTCTAACGTTTGATTACAAAAACATATCTGGCCTAAAGCTGAAGCTACAAGTGTTGTGACAGATTTCCTTACTATGCTTTAAAACAACTCACTGAACTAGGAGTTTGCTACTGATAAAAGCACATTGGTTTGCTGTACAGTTTGTATGTTTACATGCCACTCCCTGCCTGTTCAGTTCTTTTTCTTCATTCAGTGCTCAGTTTCTTATTAAAAACCCCAAACTTTCTTATGAACATTTTTCTCCCTGCTCAGCAGCCTATGGATATTTTAAGATATATTAATGAAAGAAGTGTTTCCATACATATTCCCAGTCTTGAAATTGGTAACTTCCTTGTATTTTTGTTTGAAATAAAGCAAGTTACATGTTGCTTTCAGTTAAACTGCTCTTACCCTTAAGATGTAAAATTTCAGCTGTATAAACATTGTGGTTAAAAAGACCCAAATGCTTCTGTTTGCAAAAGGCTTCTTGCAAGACACCTTTACGGTCTAAATATAACTTGTAACAGAGATAATACTGGCTAAAAATTAGAGTAGCTCACAAAACCCCAAACACTTAAACAATTCTGATCAAAATGAATATCTAAAAATACAGTTCTTAAAACTACGTCTTAGCCCCAGTAGAAGTCTGAGAAATTCATTCAAATGGCAAAAGCTTACCTTCAGAAGAATCAACATGGAAGATCTTGTTTCTATTTTACCTCGTACCTGACCAAATGCTTACAGCAAGACTCAATGCTGACTCCCTCCACCTCTATAGTGGTCAAAAAAAAAAAAAAATAGCCAAAATCTAAGCACTCCTATAGGTTTGGCAAACTGAAGAGCAGTAACATCTGGCTTTTTGCCTGAAATTAATTGGAGAAATGTATTACAGGCTGTGCTCTTATCATCAGCTGCCAAGAAGCATTTAGATAATACTTCTTTACAGGAGGAAAAAGGAAGATTTTTTCTTTCCAGAGCTTTGCACGTACCAGACAACACTGTCAAGCAGATAACAATTAAGAACTGACATGAATATCAGAGGAAAAAAGTTATACCATTTAGTTTTTCCTTTAAAAAAAAATACAATTCTACTGCAGAGAGAGCCAATTACCTTTTTCTGAGGATTTCAGGCTGAAGAACTCAGTTGATAAACACAGTTTCAGCTTTAAGATGCTTTGCCCAGGTATCTTCTTTGAGCGCTAAAAGTCAGACCTACTTTTTCCTCTTTTTATAGATCATCAGTAGAAATTAACATTTCTGTAGGGCTGAGAAATGGCACCTGTGCCTCTTTACCATGCCTCCTGGCCCTGCCAAAGGTGTCCCCATGTCAGCATGGCATAAGGGTATCAGCAGCAGATTTACATGTATCCTTCTCTGTGGGCTGGGTTAAGACTCTACAGGGAGGAACGGGAAAACAATAAAGTCTTAAAAATACAGGAAAAGGGGAAAAGGAAAAGCTCCCTGAAAAGCATAACTCGAAAGCCTCTATTCTGCTAATGGCTATTAGTACAACAACTTACACACTGCACAGACATCAGGGTAATCTCTGTTTATACCCTTAAGTGAGCAGATAAAACTGAGTTTGGATAAAGGCAGATGAATGTTGTGGCAGAGAATAGAACAGGACAAAGGAGAAAATAGCAGAAATGAAATAAGATTAAAGAGAAGCAGGCAAGAGAGAAACTAGACTAGGAGACAATAAGAGATTAGGGAGAGAAAATACACCACAAACTTTTCTTTTACTTTTCTTTTTTCCTCCCTTTACTTCTTGCATCACATCACACGGCAGGAAAGGGCTGGAGTGGCAGGCATTCGCTAAGAGTACGACCATCAGCCCGGCTCCCTTGAGAGGAGGGTCCCAGCGGGCTGCTTTTGGCAATGGCAGCAGGGGCCTCTCGGCAGCCCTGGGCCAGCCACGTGGCTGCTGTGGCTGGTGGGGTATCAGGGCTTAGCCTGGCCAACCGGGCTGTGCAGCAGGAGAAACGCCTCAGCACACTGCTAAAACGAGGGGTTGAGGTGCTCCAGTGAACAGCCACACTTTCTTTCATGCAGGAACAAGCTGTTGAATGCCTTTCTGTAAGACCGGCAGTCCTGCTGCCAGAGCAGAAGGGTTTCTTGCCTCCTCTCTGGTAGCAGATCGTCTCTGCTCTGCCTGCGCAGCAACACACAAAACTGTGAGGGTTGGCGCTGAATTCTTCTGGACCTGTTTTAGGCAGAGCAGATGTACCACGGCTTCGCAGCCCACAGCCGTACACTGTAGGCTGGCAAGTTAACTAGGATGGTAGCTGTATGATCCCCAGTCTTTTGGCACTAACGTTGATAGGCAACACCAGTTTTACCCATGCATACAAAGTCTTTTAAATCATCACTGCAGAATTTACCTCGGGTCAGTCTGGCTCCACTGGGCTGATAAAAGCTTTTCTCATACACAGTAACACCTGGTGCATATTCTGCAGTGCTACATCTATGCTCGGTGAGGTTCAGTAAACTCACAGCTCTGAACCGGAGGAGGTGCTGCCTGGGTAAAAAGCTGGATGCAGGCAGAGTAATGAAGACAGGAGACACCTGTGACATAGCACGGCAATTAGAGCTTAATCCCCGGGAAAATCTTTCTGTTTAGGCACTGACAAACACTTCATTTCAATTAAAAGCAGTGCTACAGATTGTTCGACTATTCCCAAATTATTTTTGCGAACATTTTACTGTACTATGAATCTAATAATTTCAGATTTTTGTCCCAAGATATGATATAAATGAGCACACACATGTAGCAGGCTTTTCCACCTGCACAAAGTCCATTTTCTATCAGTTAACCAAAATCATTACAAAGTATTTAGCTCAGCCATTAGAGTAAGGGTGATGGTCCCAGTATGTGAATAGATAACAGATCCTAGACTTACCTTTTCGTCAAATAAGGTATCAAGGCAAGCATGTGGGTAGTTGGTTGAACAGAAAAAAAGCTGTAGGGTGGTTACTGCTGGTTATGTCTCTATCATCAGCTACATTTTCATAACGAAGCAGTGAGAGTTAAGCTGTGAAAAGAATTGTGAAGGCTTGTGCATTTTTGAACAGAAAATGCCTACCTGTTTGGTTTTGTTTTCACATACGTTTGTTAGGCTTTTCTGCATAGTTTAATTAGCAAAACAGCATCTTGGAAAAATAAACAGTCCCTGGGCGTGGGTTTTCATTTGTGTTTATTGATAGAGCAAACTTATTGATAGAGCTAGGCTTAGATACCAAATTAAAAATGTAATGCTGAAATTGGGAATCAATCTGTCTGTTCTTATTGCCAGTGATGTCAGCAGGACAGCACAAATGTTCGCACGGGTTTATGGGCCTGCCTTACTGTTCACTGTTACATTCTTTTCTTCCGAATATAAATAAATATGGATAAGTTAGCAATTTCTTTGTCATAGTTACTATTATTCAAATACACCTTAAAGATTTTGAGTCCGATTTTTCTCCCCTAAGCCATGCAAAGAACAAACTGCATATAGCCGTCCCACTCCAAAAAGGGGAACATTTAGAAAAGCACTGCAATGTAGCGCCAAACCCACAGAAGCTGTCAGTGCTGCAGCTTTTAAAATCACCATGTTTCTCTTCCTGTTCCCAAGTTTTCCCTTCCTAGACTCCTTCTCCGATCCCTCTTTTTGAATACCCTGAAACTGCTGTCTCTCCCCAAGCCCCATTTACTTGCTCTTCAGCTTCTTGGCTCTTGCTCTTACTTTAAAGGAGTTGTCTTTTTCTGTTAAAATGATGTGAAACAATTCATACCTGGCAGTGAATGTGAAAAACCCCAGGGTATGAGATGGTGGGCCTGTTGAGAAGTTACAGTGTTTTCATCTGTCATTTGGGTTTAACATAGGAAGAAGACTGCGAAAAAATGATGATCCTTTACTGTCATGGCAGAAAGAATCAGATTATATAGGCTAGAGGCTATTCGTTTTTGGAGGAGTGGAACCTGGAGGACAGCAATGTATTGAGAGAAATATTTTTGAAATGAAAGCATTTTTACTAAGGGAAAAAAAAAAAGTTTTCTTTTCTGGCCCACATAAATCATGCAAAGCCTTAGCAGCCTCAAACCCAGCAGTGTGTTTCAGGGAACCCAGTTTACACACAGAGCCTGCTGTGAGGCAGAGGCTCTTGCAAATGGTAACATGTTGTCCTTTAATGCTCAATAAAACCTGCCTACATCCAACAAGCAGAAAACCCAAAGCCCGAGATAATATCTGAACGGTTTCCAGTTTCTGAGATAGGTGTATCCGTGTACCCAGGATTCGCAGTATCACGTCCTTTGCCCGGAGGGCAGCTTTCTAACCAAGGAGGCCGTGCCTTGTGTAAATGCAAGAGTTAGCAGGGGTACAGTGCTTTTGCAAAGCAGGAGTTGGTTAAAGATGTAGGAAACCTGCTGAGGGTCCAACTCCCAGTCACTAGGGCGGGAGAAATCCTCTGGCCCCCAGCCAGAGAAGGGCACGAGCCAAGGGCGGTGGGAGGCAGCCCCTGCCCGCTTGCTGAGCCCGGGGCCCGGCCGGCCAGCATGGAGAGGTGCTGAGGGTGGGAAGGGAAGCTGGCACGGGGGACTCGGACCTGCTTACTGGCATCGCTGCAAAGGTGAACCTCGCCTTCCAGTCCTTGCTTCCAGCAGCCTGTACAGGCATCGGGTGACATGGTCTTTGGAAAGAGAAACTTTCTGTGGAGCAGGTATTCAGACATCGCCCCCCTCAGGGGCACGCCTTGACTCTTCGGCCTGCGTGGGAGCCCTGAGTGTTAGCAATATAGCGTGGGAGGATGTAATAAGGTAAAGATGTTTGCTTGGAGTGAAAAACACTGAGACGATACTGACCCCTCCTGATTAGCTCCTAGATGTTCTCTGCCTTTGAAAAAAGCACCGGAGGAACAATCTGAAGTACTTCGGCGGCAGATCTTCTTTTTCCTTGTGACGTCTAATAGTGGGTTACGTGTCAAGAACTGTGATCAAGAACTGTTTTACCAGAGAGGCATTTTCTTGGTTTTTTTCCCTGTCCAGAAAGTAGAATTTAGGATTAAATACCATGTAACATCACGTACATGTTTATTTTATTCAGATGGTGTGCGCGATGTAGATGTATATAGGTCTATAGATGCAGATACTCATATAGCTGTATGTGTAAAGGAAAAGGCCACAGGTAAATTTAACAGGAGAACATGTTTAATTCATTTTTAACAATCTATTACACGATCTTGATGTATTTTCGTACTTTCTTACAACGCTTTTTTGCAGCTGGGTCGGCCGTGCCAGCGGGCAGCGGGCGCGGCGCCTCTCGGCTGGGCGCGCAGTGCCGCCCGCCGGCTGCGGCGGGGCTGTGCAGGGCGAGGCACGGCGTCACGGCGTCACGAACGGTGGGCGTTGGGAGGGACCGCCGGAGGCCGTGCAGCCCAACCCCCCCGCTACAGCCGGCGCCCCCAGAGCAGGGTGCACAGGAAGGCGTCCAGGCGAGTCCCTGCGGCCGAAAGGAGCCCCGAGCTACCGCGGACGCGGTTTGCTTGGTTTGTTGGGGAGGGTCGCGCTGTTCCTCCCCGCCCCTCGCCGTTGCTATCCCAACATCATTTGTTTATAGACTATTTCAAAATCCAGCTGTTTTTATTTCAAACGTAGAGGGCTCAGATTTATTGCTACGGCGTACAAAACATGTTTATCTGAACAATGTACAAAGTTGCCAAACTTCTAACATGCTATTAAGAAGGCACCCTTGAGAAGAGCGGTACCAATGTGCTTAACTAAAGCAAAAGAATTTCCCTCTACACGTGACAACATCTTAGAGAAATAAGAGCAAGAGGCAGCTTGCGTTGCAGCCCTCAGAAAACGCGCGAGCGTGAGCACGCACGTGAGAGCCTGCGGCAGTAATGCAGTGCTATTCCTTGGGGCTGCTGCCGCAGTTAACGGAAGGACATCTTTCAGTTCACAACCAGACCGCAGAACAACGGTAGCAGTACGGTCAGCCTCGATGTAACTGTGCAGGTATAATGCAACTGTAAAAGGAGCTTGAATGGTTGCTTTTCGATTCTTAAAATTACGGTGCGGCTTCTCAGAGCTGCGTGAAAAGTTTTCTGTCTTTCCATAGATCCGTATCTCAGGCACTTACGTGGTAATCTGCGCTTGCGCGTAATCGAACCAAAGCCAAACCAAACAAAAATAAACATGGGTTTAGCACCTACAGCTACAGAAAACAATTTGAAAACACAAACGTTAAATGCTTAAAAACACAAATATCAATTAAATAATTCCTCCTACCTCCTGACTTCCTTTAAACTTAAATAAATATGTAAATAAACAAACAGCCCTAATTCTGAGAGTACCGATGCATGACCTTTCCATTTGCAGTGTGGAAACTGATTTTATACGCTGGATCAAAACACTTCCCCTTCAGAGAGAGAAACAGTGTACTTACANTTCCTTTAAACTTAAATAAATATGTAAATAAACAAACAGCCCTAATTCTGAGAGTACCGATGCATGACCTTTCCATTTGCAGTGTGGAAACTGATTTTATACGCTGGATCAAAACACTTCCCCTTCAGAGAGAGAAAGAGTGTACTTACAGCCGTTGGCAGACGAGTGATTTTGTCCAGGTCTCTGGGTGCCCTTTTTAACCACTGAGTCTTTTTAACCACAATGTTTATACATGTAACAGGTTGAAATNTCCTGACTTCCTTTAAACTTAAATAAATATGTAAATAAACAAACAGCCCTAATTCTGAGAGTACCGATGCATGACCTTTCCATTTGCAGTGTGGAAACTGATTTTATACGCTGGATCAAAACACTTCCCCTTCAGAGAGAGAAACAGTGTACTTACAGCCGTTGGCAGACGAGTGATTTTGTCCAGGTCTCTTGGTGCCCTGCATGTAACAGGTTGAAACGGTGATGCGCGGTATCAGCACAAATTCAGGTCCTCTCATAAATGGATAAGGGTTAATATTTTATAACCAGAATACTCACTTTAATCTGATCTTTAGATTTTCTGTTTGACTTTGGAATTTTTGGCGTGTGAAGATGAGGAGGTGTCTAAGCCATACACATCAGTTTCCTGCAAAACCGGGGAAGCCCTCTGCAGATGTGAGGATCAAATCCATTAAAACCCCCACCAGACTATGAAACAGACTTTTTTCTTTATTATTTGTTGGTCTGTTCAAAAGAATTCCGCTCTCTTAAGAAACATATGGGCATCCTTAAAAATGCTTTTGGGATCACCTGTTGGTTTAGAACATCTCGAAGAATATCTGTGTGAAAACATACAAAAATCAGTGGATGGCACTGTTGGCTTGCAGGTAGAGAATCATCTTCTAAATTGTAAAATACATACATATTTTAGGATTAGCTGTACACTGATTTATGTTTGCCTAGCACCTTGCAGAATTTTCTATATTTAAACAAATCTATCTTTCCTAAAGCCTGTCTTCATCCTGAAACCATCAAAACTGATGGTTATTTAATTCTGATATTTTGTGGCTCACTTGCCATAGAAAGTGTTTGGACACAAATATTAGACTGAAAAAAATCATCCCTACAATCACTGCAATAAACTTACTAGGTCTTGAAACAGTGATAAATGTCTGATTTTACCTCTTTAGTCCATGAGCTCATGAAGACTTGGTTTACTGAAATCTCATACAAATGACAAGTTTTTCCATCTGTAGGTTACTTTAGAGACTTACTCTCTCATTCAGGCTCTGGTGACTTTTTCTCAGCTGATCACAATTTCCCTGAGAGTCTTCGATCACCCTGAGCATCTTTGAAACAAGGCAAGACAGAAAAGACAACGTTGCTGGAGAAGCGTGCTGTGGTAGGGTATGCAGAGAGGTAATGCAAACCCAATGACAAGGCAATCGCCTTCCCTGGGGCGCAGCACACCGAGCTGGTTCAGTGCTTGGCAGCATTCATTTTGTGCTGCAGCTCAAGAACTACACGCAGCACGGATCCCGCAATTCTTTCTTCTGCAGATCATATGCTTGGGCACAGGGATAAGGAACTGCCAGGCACATTTGCTGTAGGTATACAGGCTGAGTCTTGCATCCTTCACAATGAGGTTAATTATATTAAAAATAAGGGCACTTTAAGGTCATATGTACATTCTGAATGCAACCCAAAACCCAGTCTCAATGTCGAGCTTCATTTGAACCTGCACTGTGGATACAGTCTTGCAGCGTCTCTTTGTAAGAGGAACGATGAAGACTCTCATCTCTGTGTGATGGATGCATCAGGCACGTGGTACACTGAGGTACGTGGTGCTTATGCTTTAGGCCTTACAGCATGAGTTGCAATCAGCTCGGTCAGGGTTTCCTCTCCTGGGTGAGACCCCACGTAATGCAGCAATGGCGTCTGAAGTCTGTAAGTAAACTAAAACTTAGCCCATCATTCTGACGGCATGGCACTTACCTGCACGCACCCTACCCCCAGCATACACGTGAGGCTACGTGGAGCTAAATCAGGAAGCCTGCCAAGGCTCCCAGGAGCCTGGAAGACTTGAGTTTGCTGCCTGCATTATGATTCTGAGGGAAATACATCCTGAAGGCCTGAACTACTACAAGGGAAAGTTTCCCACCTAGTTGATGGGGTGCCTTTGTCCTCCATCCTCAATTCCAGGTGGGATGGAAGGTGAGCCAAGTCGATGAATATTTGGCTTTTTCCTGCAAAGACACTTACATTGTTACACTTTATTGAAACTGAAATTTTAAAAATATTTGCTATTTTAAGAGAGAAGGAAAGAAAAAAAACCCTTTTTTTTTTTTTTTTAAACTGGGCACTGTAACTCTGATATACTAGCCAAGGTCCTACAAAGTGGAATGCAGATGGATCGAGTAGAGGTGATTTTTTTGTTTGGGATTTTTTTCCCCGCTTACTTGCCTTGCTGAGGAGGTCACCCTGCCTCCTTTGGATCAAAGACAATATGAGTTAAAATATCCTCTAAGGGACTTTGGTTTTGTGATTTAAAGGTCCTGAAGCAATTTTTTATCCTGACAGATAATGTATTTCTGGCGTGTCTGTTGCACCTCCACACTTTTCTTCTAGGCACCCACTGTTGTCATGGTTACAACAGCCGTACTCCGAATAAATAAATGAATAAAGCTCCCTCTTTCAGAGTAAAAGAAAATCATTTTTGTTCTGTACGTGAAGTGTTTTCTATGCCAGACATATTTTAATATTACAAACAATTTTACATTACTAGAATTATGTTTAAAAGTCCAGTTTTATTCCCGCAGATTTTAAGCTGGAATACAGTGAGTCTCTCTAGTCAACAACCCAGCTCACGGTTGGACACTGCTGGCATAATAAGCAGCACTGAAACCTTGAAATATGCCATGAATCACCCTCTCTCTTCACTACCCTGTGAAGGGAAATCTCCCCCAGAAATTTGGTACTTTTTTATGCAGAAGGGGCTGCGGCTCTCTGATCCATGAAAATCAAACATTTCTAGATGCAGGTAGCAAATGATTTCTTTAATGCAAATAACATGGGCAGTGGGGACAGAGTCTATGGTGTAACTCCATCACATGTGGAGAGATCCAGCTTCAGGAATACAATTAAAATGACGTATTTCTAAATCTAACCTTGGAACAATCGAGCTAACCAGTAGATGACTCGGCTTTGAGCCAACTCTTCTAGCCTCAGGGACTGAAAATAAATAGCACAGAGTTTGAATTCTCTCACTACTGAGTTCTATAAGGCTAGCACAGCTATAGATCGACGAGAATATTGCTTTTATTTAAGGCATTTACATAAGGCATCATGCCTTATCACACGAGGCTGACCGTTGCCACAGCCCCGCTCATGGCCACTGGGAAGATTTTGCGAAGCTCGGTGCGCACTCCTTGTCGCGCCGTCCTTCCCCTCTGGGTACTTACTGAGGTCTTCACTCGAGACCCACAGACAAATTCTCATCTCAGCTGCGTTGCCAATAAACAAATACCTTCACTGCGGCGCACAGGCGTAACTACAAGTAGGGTGGGCGATTTGCATGGCTATTTTTCCCTTGCTACCATTCTTCCCCAAAACGTTCAGAGGAAGCGTGCTTACATTACTGCATGGCAGAGTGTTTCTATAAGGTCAAACCTTGGATTCCACGACACTTGCATAGGATTTTTCCTTTTGGAAACGCAGTAGCTCCCCTTCCCAGTCACATACAAACACTGTTGCTCTGGATATTGTCACAGGTGTCTGACTCTGAAAGAGATTTCATTTCTTTTTGGCAATAGCAATCCTACTTGCTAAGACAATTTAGTGGAGTTTTAATCAGTGCCACCAGGCTGCTCACAGAGCAGCTCCCAGACATCTGCCGCACATTTCCCACTTCTGACATGACTTTTCCCAAGGCACATGCCATTTATCAAGGGAGGCGTGTGATGTCGCCTGTTACCAAAACCTGTTCTCTTAATGCATGTGTAATGAGGTGGCTAATGCTTTGTGAGTAGGAGTGCCTAGCCTTAATAGACATAGATATGCACTAAGTGATATCATACGCTTCTGAGTCATCCTGCACGAAAAATACATATGTATTTGCATACAAAAATGGTTTTCCAAATGTGACTAGAAATTGAATACGATGTTTTTCTTTTAGTTTTTACTTCGCAGCTCTCTGTTAATCAGAGGAAAAACAAAACAGAAAAATTCACTGTCTATCACTGCTGTGGTAATACTACCACTGAGAAGTCCACAATACCTAAGCCCAAGGAACGCATTATAACTAAACATTATAAAGCTGAAAATAAACATTTACAGAGAGGATGGAATTGTTAAAAGTCATGTATAAGTTCAGGGGAAGACTGCGCTGAACTACCTGATAGCCTTCCCGAGCTCTATGCTACAGACAGTAATTCCAACCGATCAGTGATTTTGGCGTGTTCTGGGCAAACTACAAGTGCTTGCTTTCTCGTATAAGCAATAGCCCAAGACCTAGAACTTTTTTAAAGTCAGTCTTTCACCTTCCCTGTGATAATCAATATACGTTTTCCCTTGCTATCTTTTTTCTTAGAAGGTGAAAACACTGACTTCTTTCCCTTTGCTATGCAGCGTTTCTGCAGGCTGAAGCTGCTGTTGGGACCACGCTGTCCTCCAAGTCCAGAAGCCCAGGATACTGCGCATTGCCTTCTCCAGCTGCACAGCTACCCAGCTCTGTATTTCTCCAGAACTATGTCTTTTGATTTCCTGTTCACTACAGACTGCTTGGTACAGAGAGCTACACACCTACTCAAGTGATTTTAATAGCAGGAACCCCAAGATAATTTTGCTCAGTATATTTCTTACTAGGAAAACCTCCTCATCTCTCCACTTTTGTCCCCACAAAGGGGCAGGCTCTCTCATTTCTTCCTTCACAAAACACCCATTGTACAACGCCCAAAGAGCTGCAGCGTGTGCCTCATGGGATTCCCACTGACCTGGCATGCAGGGCTACAGCCACCTCCTTGATTTAGGAGTCTGGGCAAGCTGCTTCACTTCTGTGAGATGTCATTTATTAAACTGGAACGGTCTTCGAGACTACATAGCCCTCTTCCCCCTCCCCTGCATAAGAACTACCGCACCAGCAATTAACTGATCTGTGTGTTTACGGGATTAAAGGATCTGGTTTGTCTCACTAGGTCAGTTTACTCTGTTGTAATTAGCCTTATCCTCTTCTTACAATTAGTCTCACACCAAAGGCCCGGAGCTTAGTACGGCCTGAGCTTTGGAAACGATCAGATTCGTGTCCCACTGGTGTAATTGAAAACAGAGCTTGTAAACTTGTACAACTCTGTATGTTCTACTTGCATGTGTGCAAAACACTTAAAAATGGTAATTTAAGCTCGAATGTAAGAGTTTCTCGTAACACAAGGATGCTGAATGTGGCAGGGGAGCTTCCAGAGAAACATTACGTAAAGCTCTACAACAGGGTTGCACACAGCCTGGTCCCAGCAAAGCCGAGATGCACGTACACTTCAAACCTGCCAGTGAGTTCCTCGCAAAGTAAGTGATTTTGAACCGGAGGTATTCACCAGTACTCTAGAGAGGAAACATCCTTACCATATAGCAATTTCTGACATTGCCATTTAACTCCATCAGTAAAATTATTGTTGAGAGTATATTAGAAATAGTGAAAAACATCTTGCTCTCCTTTAAGAAACATGTTGATGCTTTTAATGATATTCCACCAGGAGTTGTCTAAAAGAGGCCAAAATGAAATATCTTCGTTAACCAATCCCTCAATTAAAATGTTAGAAGTCAAGCAGACAATTAGCTCTAATAGTTTTAAGTTTAACAGTTCGAGCATTTACTTTATTTTTTTCCCTATAAGATCTCTACGTAGCTCTTGAATTTATGGATTATGACAGTCGCTGCTAGTAGACAAATAAATAAATTAAATATAAACTTGGATATTTAGTATATTTGTATTTTATGTTATGCCGATATATTAGCAAGTTGCATGCGATTTTACTTCAGGAGCAGCCACCTGAGTTTCAAGGCTCTGCGAGAAAGAGAAGGGGTCTGGAATATATGTTTAGTGAAATTGTTAAACATTTTGATAATAAGAAACCCTTCTATTATTCTCAGTGATATAAACACAGCAATATATGAGATTAACCCGAGTTATGACCTAGCAATTTGGAGGATCATAGCCCAGATGGGATGCATCTGCTCCTCACAGTATAATTCTGAGAATGATTGTGGGCATTTGAGCACTGTTGGTGTAGTAGAGAATGGGCCCAGCATTAACAAGCATGTATCATCACCTTCACTCACGTGTTTGAAATTCCGAATCCCCATGCCCCACAAGTGACTTTGATTTTTTTCCCTAATACAGAATAAGCTTGCCTTTTTTTTTTTTGTTTGTTTTACTCCACTGCCCCTTCCCATTAGTCTGATGAGTTCAGAGCTACTTAGATCTGGTAATCTGGTAGAATCAGGTAAACTAGATTATGGCACATTGAGAACACTGTTATTAATCTATACAGGTAATCAGAATTGAGAACATCCAGAAGCAAAGGAATCTCCAAACATAGACCAAGACTTTATAAAGTGCGTTATTAAATAGAAAATTTTATCATAGGATTTCATTACTAAACTGATGTTTCTCATTCTCTTGTCTAACAAACAGCATCATGCCTAGTCATGTCTGGATTTTTGTTAGTCCATGCTATTTCTGCTTAGGAGATTCCTGTGCTCATCACCACCTCTGCCCCATCCTCTGCTGGGTAAGCGTGTGCAGGGTACACCACTGCTGAACGACCTACCTTCGCTTTATCCAACCAAGCTGGCTAGATGTGAGCAAGGTCTGATTTGAAAGCGAAGGTTTGTGGATTTGCTTGAGCACGCTGAAACAGTAATGAAACCATCTAGCTTTCAAACTAGAGCTTGCCTGGAGCAAGCGACCACTGACCCGCCTAGTGTAGAGCGCCAGGCTTTTTTGCGTCTATGGAGTATTGGCAACTGCAGTCTCAGAACACAAACCAAGGGGAGAATGCTCCTGTTTTGCATATGAGGTGATTTTCCCCCTCTACAACAACAGATGGTGAGACGAATTCTGACCTTTAACTTGAAATATTTGCAACAGAGATATTATCTGAGCTAGCTGTAGAGATGCCTCTTACAGTCAATTGAGACAAACAGCTTCTTCCACGAGGGCCTCTATTAGATGTCTGCGTTAGATGAGTCATTCTGCAACAATCCACATGAAGTTCACCTAAAGTGTAAAACTTTATCGGCAAATCCATAATGCATCACAGAATATCACACCACATCCTCAGTGCTTTGAACATCCTAGTGGATTTCAGTTGGGATTGACTTGTCTGCACTCGGTGGAAACAAAGGGTACGTCTTAATCCTAAACAGCACCTTCTGTACTGTCAGCTAAGCTGTTTGATTCAGTGATCTTCAAGCTTTACTCATCAGTAACAGAAGAAATCAATGCTACTAACACCCATTGCTACTGCTGCTCTCTTCAACATCAGCTGGGGCTCTAAAAGCCTCGCTGCAATCCTTAATATTGCCTTGAATGATTTATTACTTACCTTCCCTATTTGGATAATTCTTGACTCCGGTATTACATGTTCCCCAGAAGTTAAACCACAAGCAATGAGCTATTTGCCAGCGATAATCCTTCCAGACACACAAGAATGATTGCAGCTGCTGTGCTGCACTGAATAAGGCGGTGCTAATATGGTATGCTCTGTCACCAGGAGTTGCACATAGGTTTACCGGTCACGATGTTACCTCTGCAAGTATTGTGCCTTATGACAGAATAAAAGGCCATATAGTCTCTATATATATACATAGTTAGAGATGATGGCCTCTTATAGCGTCTAACCCTTTTCCAACCTGATACGCTTGTTGCTGGCATAACGAATTCCAAGCTAATCCAGTCCCCTCCTCGCAAGGGAACGGGTGCAGCAGAAGAGCTGCGTGGTTTTGTGCACTGTGTGCCACCTGAGCTGGCAGCATCACACCTTCCGATCCACGGGCTTTAACTTTACCTCGCCATTTGGAGCCGCTCTTCTAGCTGGAAAGCAGCTTCATATTCCATCGAGAGTCTCCCCAGGCATCTTCAGAGAGCAAGAAAGAAGGAAAAGCTTTTCAGGATTAATCAATTTCAGTGAAGTTTCATTCCACTCCTCCTCCCCTTTTGACTGTCCTGCCTTTGGCTCAGTCGGCTCGTAACATCCCAGGTTTATAAAAGACTTTTGTCCTGTTTCTGTTACTTAAAAAAAGATAGTAGATGAACTGATAGCAAATTTACTTTGCCCATAATTTGTTTTATCAATTGCTTTATCTGTTCTATTGGGTTGTTGTGTAATAGCTACAATAGCTGGAAGATCTTTTTTTTTTGTTATTTTTATTTATTTTCAATTTTGTTACAATGGCGGACAGATTAAGTGATCTGACAGCCAGGTATCTCTGAGTCTTCTGATAGTAACAAGCAGTTACTGCTAGTTAACTGTTGTTAGACCTAGTCCCTGAGCCTGGGTGGTTTTCTAGGCAGTGCTGAGCAGCAGCTGAGAAATTGGCCTGTGAACGAAGTACTTGTTTTCAGCAGGGAGAATTGTAATTGTCTGATGGCTTTTGCAGCTTCTTTGGTCTGCTCTGGATAAGGCATTCACAACAAGGTTAACACCACCCTGTATGGCAGATACATAGAGAATTCAAACCACTCCGATAGAAATTTATCAGCAAGTTTAGGAAACTTATGACAGGATGTTACTCTCTCTTGCTTTCTGTAACAGTGCTAGGCAGGTCCCTATGTATGCTTCATATATCTTTTCAGTCTTCATTCTTATTACAATTTAATAGCTCTTACCATTGGAGATATTCCCTCTCACCTAACTGTCTACTGTCTAGTCATTCTCCTTGTTTTCCTACAAACAACATATAGGGGAAGAGCTGGACACTCTACATGTCCTATTACTGTCGCATATCACTCAAGCAAAATAAATCCCTGTTCAGGAGAGAAAGACAGAGACAGAGACATCAGGCTTTGGCTTGAGAATTAGGACAACTTAATTTCCTCACACATCAAGTCAAATAACAGCTGATGAATCTGATGCTAATTCTTAAAATGAAATACGTGGAAATCCCATATTATTTTCTTCCATGTACGGTCATTTCTTCTTCTCCCCCTCCCTCCATTTCAACAAAATACCACTGTTTCAATGAAAACCTGCACGGTCCTTAGCCGTCCAGGAACTGAGAAAGAGGAGAGACTGAGAGCGACCCACTGACAGCTCCCTGCTGCCCAGTGCAATCCTGCAAGCTGGAACTCAGCTTTTTAAACTCCTCAGGCATTAAAGGGACTCCTAAACTCGTATTGACTGGACTATTTCATAAACAAATGTTTATTCTCAGAGGGGAAGACATTGGTGAAAAGTGCATAGCTTCCAAATCCAGGCAGCGTGCTCCACCACATTTATGTATTACATATCCACAATAATTATGAATACCCATAGTGAGAGACCATAATTGTGCATAAACCCATAGTTACTTCACATCATCTTTCCCTGTGCTCAGTAGATCTCTCTTGTTAACAGTTATATCCACTTCTTGCTTTCTCCTGTCTTTCCACTGCTAAGTTTCTACAGGGAACACTGCCGTATTCAAAGCTACGTGCAGAGGTTTTGCCTGCATAGATCAGATTTGTGTCCAGGGGCTCAGTCCCCACGTTTGTCGAGAGTAAAAGATATTTGTCAAAGAACTTCACAATCTTCACAGCCTGGCAACCACATTCAGTGAAAAAAACTGTTTCCACAGTGTCTGCGGCCTTTTATTGTTACAGACGGGAGAGGCAAGAGGCAAATATTTTCTGATTTATAAAATCCATTGATAACGTAATTAATAAATCCAAGGGACTTTCGCAACTGTTCTCATACTCTGTTAAAATAATCCAAAAGTAAGCTGCATTCATTCTGTGCAAGATCCCTCCTGGTTTGTTTTGTGAGGAACTGCCAGCTTTAAGGTAATTTCCTTCTAGACTGGCTACAGCTGGGATGATTAACGCTTAAAACTGCAAAAAGCACCTAAAGTAACATCGTTTGATGGCATCATATTAATCAGAGAATTTGATGCTGCTCTTGCTCTGTATCCCCAAACGGACAACTTGGAGAAAAAAGTACCTTAACTTTTTTTTTCTCTCCGATGTAAGCACATTTTAATTTAGGCCATGTAAAAGTCTGCCAAATAGCCATACTGCTTAGCTACAAAAAGATACTTCTCCATCATATTTCAGAGCCATGGGTCTGGGTATCTAAATGATAGTGCAAATCCTTGCTGAAGTAACTGCAAGGGAGTGGATGGAAGATTTCAGAAACAGACTGAGTAAATAAGGTTTTGTTTGAGCAGCATTAGGAGCTGCATTACATTTTTTTTTTTTACCTCAACTGCATGGAAGAAATACAAAAACTGCTGGGAAACATTATCAATAAGCCAACAATTTCCCATGCTTCCCCGCTGAGTACTTCGCAGCAGAATAAATGCCTTCAGAGGAGATACAAACAACTCGCTGGAATCCACATCTAGTCGCATTAAGTAGCACACCCAAAAAGCTGTGCAGGGTTGTATCAGCTGGCTGACAGAAATGCTGCAAAACGCAGCATATGGATATTTGTACAATGAAGCAGAAGTAAATTTCCATTTTGAAAGCCTCATCAGGAAACAGCTTGCTGACTGGAGAGAAGGGTTTGTGCTTTTGCATTTTCTTCTTGTGTCAGGCAGCTGTATTTAGCTACCAAAGCAGCAGACGTTATTCTGGTTAGAAGTCATGGGGGTAGCTTATTGTTTTATTTAATAAAGCAGCCTGAATTATATTTATAAAGAGCGCAGCACAGAGCCATTTGCATTAAGGAAGGGGTTGAGGTTTTCAGGGAATTAAGAATGAATAGTTTTTAAGAAATTAGATTAGAGCTTCTGGACTGGAGCTGGACTATACAGTTTGGAGGTGCCTGCATCAGGAATTTGCTTTAGTCCCAATCTAGAGTTACTTTCAAACTGTTTAAAAGCATCTTTAAAACCTTAATCCAGGATTTTAATGCATAGCTATCACTTTTTTAGCCTTACTTGAAGCAACTGGCGTTGGAATGCAGCAGCAATAATTCTCAAGTTTTCAAGACCTCGACCTCCTCCTCTCTGCTGGCATTTCTGTTAGCTGTATCAGCTTCTTCTCTCTTCTCTTCCCCCTCCCCTTTTCTTTTCTCTCTGACAGTGTAAACAGGTTAGTTTACATCAGCTGAGAAGGCATTCCTGATGTGGGTGGAGAGTTACTGCTTTCAGGTGTCCAGCAGCGACCGGCAGCAACCAGCAGCGCGTGCCGTCTCCCTCCCAAGCCTGGCACAAGCAGCTCGGCGTACATCGGCTGGCCGGGGCTGGAGGAGCGGCACCCCCAGCCGCTCGCTGCATCCAGCTGTGCTCCAGCTGCTTGAGTTACTGCGTGATCCGGAGTTTGCATTTATTCCTGAAAGGGTGACAATGGCAAGAAATCTACTCCATCCTGGCATAAAAGGAAGCAAGGAAGATGGACAGATGAAGTTTGATAGTGATAAAAAAGAAAGGCTCAAGGATACCACGTGACATCCAGCAAGGAAATTCTCCACCTTTGTAGTAACTATACCAAGTAAAGAAACCCACTTCACAAGATACATTTGTTTTCTTTTTATATTACGTGCAGCCAATTTCCAGGGCCTTCACTTTGCTTTTTAGTATTTTATGTATTTCTTCTAGTACTTTACTTCAGAGACCAACGTATAAAGCAAAATTTACTTTTTCTAGCTCCCTTTACTATCAGTGTTATCTTTACATTTATGTTCCTCCGGTCAGCACAGAGGAAAAGAAATTGAATGACTGTGGGAAACTCCTCCAGTTATGGCCATTGCTCACATGCCTTCTGCTTTACAGTGGCTGCAGATGTGACACCTACGAGTCTGTAGATGATTGCATTTTGTAGCAACAAGTGCTCCTTCACCTATGGAAAATATGTTTGCCCTCAGTTAAACACTCAGCCTTTGGGTGAGACTGAGAGAAAAGCTGGGCACGCGCAACCACTCCGTGCGGCTGGGAAGTTGTTAGCAGATCCCGGGGAGCGCGAGGAGGGGAAAGTACTTCAACCCCCCGCCATGGGTTGTGCTTGTGGAGGAAGGTTTTCAAGCATTTCCTGACAGGTGAAGGGAAATTGGAGAAGAGTTATTTTATTGAATCGAGTCTCAACAGTGGGACTGAATTTCTAAGGTACTCTGTAACTTCTGCTCACACTCATTTTCATAAGAGGTCTGAATGCCCCTGACTTTACAGGGCCTGAAAGGACTCGGGGTATGATGTGGAAACCCTTGGGTTAAAAAGTAAAACCAAAATTGGTAGGAAAAGAGAAGGAGTTCCGACTTTTTGTTCCCATTCACTTTCCAACATCGTCTTGGGATGATGCAGTGAAGTGCTAATCTCTTCCTCAGGCTTCTGCAGTGTGTCCCCCAATTCTCTTGGCTGTGCAGGCAAGAATAGCTCATGTACTGACTGAGCACTGGAAGATATACAGTTAAAAACTCAGTACGCTATCTGTTTTAGTAAGGAACGCAATTAGAAGTATTAAAATAAAGTAAAAAAACGTACTGGATATAAATGACAGCTGTGAGAGGAAATTGAGAACAACTTTCATGTTTTTATTGCTGCCTTAGAAGCAATTGATAAACAGTACACTTCATATATAAATGAGCATGTGTCAATATATGACAACAAAAATAAATTACGGTGACATAGTATTTAACTTTACAAGGTTGTACAAAATTTCCAAATATGAATAGATTTCAACTTAAAAATTTGAAATAAGTTAAAACTTCAACTATTCTGAAGACTTGAAAAATATACATACAATTTCACTCAATCACATCATTTACAGTACGAATTTTTTAAGCTGTTTAGTCTTATACACCCATATATTTTTGACTGTATGAGTGGAACATATCCTGCTATATGCAGCTTTACTGCACTGGCATAGTGAAAGGGGTTCCCTGAGGGCACAGAACAGGCTTTAAGTGTTTATATTTTAAGTAATTTGATTACATTTATTAACTAGAACTACAAACCCAAAGTATTATTTATCTGTCCTATAGAGTCTGATTTATCTGCTCTTGCTAGAATTTCCATTGATGTTAACGAGAATTTTGAAGAAGCCTTAACAGCAGGATTGAGCTAAGCTAAGTCTGTTCAGCCAGCATGAATTAGGTCACATTATTTAATGAAGTAATATTTGAAGAATACCTGTTTTGTATTAGATCTCATTACAGCCTACATAGCTAGTCATGGCAATGCACTGAGATATTTGCTTCCACAACTAATAGGAAAATATATTTGATATGGTACTTTGAAGTAATAGGATGGATTATGCATTGGTATTTTTAACACTTCAACTATATGCACTTGATTACTTTATTAAATGTTATGAAGATTAAAAGCACTGGACAAAACCTCTTGTCTGTGAGCGTGTGATAATTGAGAATGCCGAGGGCGTAATTCAAGCTGTAAAATAAGGTAAGGTAGAGGAGATTTATACCGCAGCTGGATTGCTCCTGATACCTAAGATAGCACAGTTAATTTAAAGCTGGTGCAAATGGAATCTGTGTGCCATCAGAAGGGCAAAAGCTCGCTAATTCAGAAACCATTAGTGAGGAAACAGACAAAGGAAGAAATTTGAACAAACCGGCAAATGTGAGAAAATTGCTCAATCGTCAAAAATACAGGAAGACACTCGTGCAGCCAGAGGTGAGTCTTAAATTGTCTGCGATGAATTCAGGAAGAAAGAACAAAGAAATCCAAGATGTGTATTTGTGCAACTGAATTTTCTCTTCTTTGAACATGCTAAAATACCTATTTGAATGCCGCGTTGGGAACTTGCAATCTTTCCTCCAAACAAATAATCATTACACATACATCATTAAAATGGCAAAGAAAAAAAGAACTCGTAAATGGGCCAGAGATGAGCAATTCCTCATTTCCATTTTTCTCTAATGCTACTGGGAATAAAGGCCACTGCAGTTTACAATTAAGCTGGAAATTATTTTAGAAGCCGCCGTTTCTGTCGTGTGGCTATGCTGTCCTCAGGCAGCAGGGGAGTGGAAGGGAACTGGAAGGAGATGTAAGGCTGCCAATGGCTCGCTGTGCTTGCTTTATGTTCTCCCAGAGAATGTCTTTACAGGCTCGTGTATGGTTAGAGGAGGGTGCCGGACGCGCGGGCGGAGGTTTGGGACGCAGAGGGGAGGCCACGCAGCGCAGCCCTGTGCCGTGGTGCTGGGGCCTGGCAGCTTCCTGCCTGTCTGGGGGGAAAATGTGCATTTCAGAAGCTCAGTGGGAGTCTTTCCATCAGCTGGAGCTGGGCTTGGATGAGCCCCCAGAAAAGGCTGGCGTTCGCAGCTGCTAAGAGAGTGCAGGGCAATTTCACCAAGCAACCGACTGTGTCATTAGGTGAATTAATGGTGGCCAAAGAATACTGTAGCATATGAAAGGAGTCAAAATTTCCTCCTACAAATCTTTGACTGCAAAGAGAGTCCTCCCAGACTGAGGGAAATGACAGTTGCGCTAAAGGAAAGGATCTACACGATGAAGACTTCCAAACCCTTTATCTGGATTGCTTACCTTCTTGCAACTTCTAATCTCAAATTATTTTAATCAGAACAAGTACGGTTTTCTTAATTGCTTCTTCCGTGTTGGGTTCAGAGAGGAAAAAAGAACTTGGAAATACATTTCAAAAGTTCAAGCAACATCTAGTGGTTATGTAAACCTTATCTCACTAACTGCTTGGCACTCGGTGTATTATTGTAAGATCAGATATAACTTTTATATCACATCATTTGCTTTTTATCTTAACTAGCAAGCCATTCTATGAGCAGCAACTAAAGAAATGAGTTTATCAGCTTATATTAATGCAGTTGTTATCAGGGGCATACAGGGTAAAAGTCATTTGTAGATTACAATAATATATTTGCAAGGAAAGTTCCACACGGGAAGGTGCCACCTGATTAGGTTCATGCGGAGGGTTAAAAAAAATACGTAAAAAAACCCCATTAAAGCATCTTGGCAGGAGAAAATCTCTTAGGAGCACAATGTTCCACCGTGATAGTTCAGTGGCAGCCAAGTTTTGACAGCATGTTTTGGGCTAATAACCATGCAGTGAAAGGAGAAATGTGAGAGCTCGTAGGACATCTGACTTGGGCCAATGTGTTTGTTTTTTTACCAGCAAACGGCCATACACCTTCTGCCCTCAGGACTGCAGTGCTGGTGGTCTTTCTAGAGGGAAGCACGCCTACAAAAACATTGGAGTCTGTCTCAGTGTATCTTCTCTTACTCTTGTTTTTATTAGCTGCCAAAGGGAAGGTACCTCTAAAATACTGCTACCAAGGAAAACAGTGGCGCTCCACCATTATCTACCTCTGCTCTTCCAATTACTGTGCCAGTGTATTGCAAACCGACATCAATATGAGCTAGGACCGATTATTCTTTCTGAGAGTTTACTGAGACACAGAGTTTAACTAGTCAGCAGAACAATTGCTACACAGTAAAGGCAGCTATTAGCAAAAAAAGGGCAACTTGGCCAATAATTTTAAAAAGGCTAGTATTTTGTATGGTATCTGAATGGATGGCTACTATTAGATCAATAGATGCCAGATTTTGGGTAAGTGCGCAAGTAATGTATTTTTACGTAGCAGAAGGTGAGGGTCTCCTGTCTAATGCTTCCTAATCATTTCATCAGTGTACAGTAAGTTCAGCTCCACTGGTTTTGGCTGAAGAAAATCTGTGTTTGATAAGGAGTAAAACTACAAAGCCCCTTTTATGAAAGCAATTTCTGAGCCACTTAATTCCTTCATGTAATTTGCCCATATACTTCAAAATCTGAAAGGACCAGGAAAATGCTGATTTATTTAAAGTAATCAAGCCTTAAAAATATATATTCAGATATTGTCTCTGGAACTTGTTTTGCTCCATAATCAGAACAGCACAGAGAGATTTCAAGTAACAGGAACAGAAAAACATATCAGGAAACACAAAATACGTTCATCAGATTCCTGCAATGTAATCTCAATTTCTATCACAAAAATACCCACTATCTCCAAATAGAAGCAGGAAGCTTATGACTCTTTCTTGTAACAACTTGTCTTGACCGGTGCGGCCCACACCCTTCCGCCAGCNGTTCATCAGATTCCTGCAATGTAATCTCAATTTCTATCACAAAAATACCCGCTATCTCCAAATAGAAGCAGGAAGCTTATGACTCTTTCTTGTAACAACTTGTCTTGACCGGTGCAGCCCACACCCTTCCGCCAGCCGGGTGGAAGGGGCAGGAGCTCACTTCCAGCTTCGCGCTAGGCGGGAGCCCCACGGCTGTCGGTCAGCACTGAGGCAGGAAGAATTGGGGGAAGAGTCCACTGGGTGAGGGGACACCGGTAACGACCGGGGAATAATTTGTGTGACAAAAATCATGTCTCCTTCACTGAGCTCTTCTAACGTCTACAGCTTACAACTGCAAAACTTCACATTGTATTTAGCATTTTCTTAGTTGCTTCAGAAAGCCATGAATGGCAATTCACGCTTTTTTAAGCTTTAACCGCTAAATAGGCACTTTTGCACACCGAGTATACTGATTTCAGTGATCCCTTGCTACGCAGCTTGCTTCTGAGAGCAGAGGTGAATCTGTAGTCCTGCTTTGTCTTTCACCTCTAACGACAGATACCGTGACAGCCATAAGCATTGTACCGAGCACAAAAAAAAAATGGCACACGTGCTCATTAGTTTAAGTTTCTCTTGTGTTCAGTGGCGTGGCAGTTCTTCGTGTTGATAATTTCCATCTCACAGCAGGGAGCAAAACGCACGAGGTTAAGTCTCCTCAGTCAGTACCGATAACCGTGGGGAAACACGCAACTACTTTGGTAGCTATTCTGTTTTGAAAACAAGTCTCGAAGGAGCTTCCATCATATTCAGTGACGTGTGTGGGCAGAGCAGGAGAGAAAAGTCTCTTCTGCCCGTATACGCAGAAGTTTTTGTTCAGATTAGCCTATGGTCAAGAAACCACACTCATTTTGGACAAAGGAGCTGAACATTTACTCACAGGTACTTCCACAGTCTGAACAGTGGAAAGGTTTTGTCCTAATAACAATCAGTAGTAAAATAAACATAATAAATGAAGATACGAGGCAAGCCAATGGAATCTATTCCTGAATGAGAAAAAAATCACACCACTGGAGGAAAAAATCTGCTTAACTGCAGCTACGCTTGATTTAGTATAATTTTGCAGGTTCTTAAAATTGGCATACTTTTATATTGATGAAAGAGAGTATTGAATAGGCATATTAGATGGTTAGGTATTGAATAGGTGTATTCAATACCCAATAGGTATATTCAATAGGTATATTCAATGGGAGGGGACTGAATCCATATGAAAAGTAAAAATAATGAGTGGAGAAAAGTACTGAGCACCAGGAAGCACTGCACAGATCTGTTTCTTGTGATTTATCCGCACAACGCAGAGTGCAGCGCTGTGCAGGGTTCAAAGCGAATTGGGTTCTGTCTTTTACCCTCGTGGTGTTAATTGATCTGTGCCATAACGGCGATCATTCTTAAAGTGGAGTCATTAAGCACAAATTAATGAAGGCCATTTCCTCACCCCTCTGACATCTCTAGACTAGGTAGTATTTGAGGAGTGACTACGCTCGCTCTGTTACCCAAAGATTTCAATCCAGAAGAAAAATAGTCTCAAGTAGATTGGATATTTTGAAGCCGCATAAGGAATCGGATCCTTGTCCAGAGAATTTAGTTCCATGATAGTGTAAAATTTTTCATATCTTTTGAGTATTTTAAGTAAATCAACTATGCTCCTATGAATGATTTGAATAATAAATTAAAGTTCTTTCTTCACCGTAATGTCCTGTGTTTTCTGATTATTAGCTATGGTCGAGTAATGATTACCAGAGCGTTTCAGGCGTTCTTCCATTCCAGATACTGCTCTAAATAACTTTTGTCTTGGAGAGAGTAAGATCTTACTATGAAATTCCTGGAAAATGCATATACGTGGGGGTTGGACTAGATGATCTCTAGAGGTCCCTTCCAACCCCTACCATTCTATGATTCTATGTGCACACACTTACACCCAGACAAGCAAATCCTGCTTTCATATTAATGCCTAGTTATTCATTACTAGACTGCTATAATAAGGGTCTCTTCACAGAGGCCTGAGCAGGGTGTCAGGCTGCTGTGCCAGCAGCGTAGCTGATGGTGACGCGTGCTTTTGGCTTACAGAGTCATTCATACGCTGAACTTTTTTGGGCACTGTTTACATGTGTTTATTCACCCTCATGCAGGGAGGATGTTCACATCTATAAAAACTTTAAATGTCTTGGGTTTTTTCCATGCTTTCTGCCAAGTTAAATAAACTGTATAGCTTCACTAGTTTGGAAAAAGTTAGCTCTGCTCACCACAGTTGAGCTGAATGGTTTTATCGCCATTTTCGGAAGACCTTCCCTGAGACCAGCATCATACATCCCAGTTAAACTCAGTCAAGGTTTTATTAGGTGATGGATCTAGATATACTGTGCATTTCTCAGTCCTACCAGGCAAACGAGGTTTTTAAATCTTGTACGATCCTGTGCAACTGGCAAACAAAAAGTATTATTCCACGCAACAGAAAGGTCAGAGCAATAGGATGGGGTGAGGGAGGATGACAGTTTTTTCCTCTCGTTTCTAACTGAAGGAGTGCTGTTCTTGTCACCTTAAATAATTTGCAGTTGGGGCTTGCTTTATTTTGACTTTATATATTTGTGACATTTGCCTCAAATTGTTTTAATAGTGGCTAGATTCCTGTAGCCATGTTGAGAAACTGACAGTGATGTTCATGTGAATGTAGGAGATTGGGACCCCTATCCTCTTACGTGAACTTAGAATCTACTGTTAGAAATAAAGGCCTTTATCTTCCTGTTTAGCAAAGCCGGAGTGATTTTGGTTAAGCTAATGGAGTTAAACCTAGTGCAGTACTGATGCAATAGCAAAGTAAGTGAAATTTGGTCATGCATTTCTAAGTTTTGGGTAATTGTCTCTGAAGACCTGTCAGTGACATCAGGTACTGCGATGGTCAGTCTCAGCCAATTGCGGTGCCACAGAGTACGAAACGGAATAAACACAGTGTATGGTTCCAAACATCCCTATTCATTCTCAACTTGCTTCCAACAAATAGCACAATTGGATTAGCTACCTTAAAATCTGCTTACCTTAAAATCTGAAGTACAAAAATACCAGAGATTACAAGTTAGTATTTACCTCAATATCTGTCTGGCAGCTCCTAAAAGTAGAAAAGTGCAGAACCTACAAATGATCTATGCCTGATACAAGTAAGGAAATCCTAACTAAATAAGGTTTCAAATTCTTTGAAAACCTGAATGTCATACATGCTTTAGCTAAGCTTCCAAATAGAAGTGCTTGGGTATCACGGGAGTCCAGTTCATGAGACAGAAAAGACAGCCATCGTTATGAACAGACCTCTGTACACATCCTTTGGGTTAACAAGAAGCAATCTACAAATATCTATCGCTGTGACCTGCTCCTACAAGCAAGTGTAGTGGTATTTGCACGGGTAAATGCAGAAAATATAAAAGGAATATATACAATAGACAACCACAGAAGCTGGAAGCAAGTTGTGAAAAGGGATAGTAGATTTACATGCATCGAAGAATATTCAGAGTTACCTAAATGAATGTGTTTGTTTTTAGAATTTTTCAAATGCATTAAAATACATGATGATTCATAAACTGGACAAAGTTCAAGCTAGCGGAGGCTTGGCAGAACGTCCGTAGGGGCAGGTCATTCCCAGACGCTCCAAAGAAGGTCAGGCTTGGTGAACAGCCAGCTTGTGGTACACACCATTTCTGCCAATAAGGACCTGGAATATGTAGCTCCTGCAAAAGTTCTTTTTGATAAGTCTTATGCATCTTTAGAAAAGAAAATATCAGACCTCAACAACTGCTGGAGCTAGTAACGTGCCTTCGGACAGTGCAAGAAGAGCTTAACTTTGCATAGGAGTATTTTGAAAGGAAAGAAAAAGCCTGATACCAAGAGAAGCTTGTAAAGCACATTTTATGAAAGAATCTGGGAGCCGTTTGGAGTAGAATGAGGGTTTGGAATCTCAAATATAAATATGAATAGGGATGCATAAATAGTCAGATGGTCAAGAAGGCAAGTGAAATGCAGTTTATAAATAGCTTAGCATGACGCTTCATGACTAGCCCTACCGTATCTATGGTAGCATGATGATAACCATATATTCAAAATTACTGATGCTGCTGATCAGGAAAAAAAGATTAAAATTTCCTTTTTCTTTGATGTTAGCATTCTGTGTACTTTGGGACTTGCATTCGCTTCTTATATATACAAGGCTGATAATGAGCCAAGACTTTTTAGAATATTCTTGCAGAAGAAGTAAAGAAATATAGTAATCGAGACAACAAAACAAGAAAGTGAAGTTGTACATAATTGAGAAAGCTCACCAATTGCCTCGGAACATCTGTGGGGGTATCCTCACAAGACTGCCAGATTCCTTTAGGTCATTTATTTTTCTTGATATATAGATCCACAACTTTAGGTCCTGGTAACTGCTCAGGCCTTCCCTGTATTTGTTTAGCTTTAGAACAGTGACACACTGCTCTGCAGTTTAAATTTGTAGGAAGTGTGTGATGCTGGGGTAGGATAAAGTGCTTCATGCACCATGACACCCGTCCCTGGATCTTTGGATCAGACGTTTCTCACGGCCTGTACTGGTACAGAAGCAATAAACTTCTATCACAATTTCACGCTGAGAAAGCTAAGCAAGTATTATAATGTATGTTGTTGTCTTAGAGCTGTTCAGAGGCTGACAGTGATTAGGGTCTACTCTGCAAAGTTTTCTCCAGACAACCCAATGGCTCCTGTCTGGCTATCGCTTCTGATTGTTTGATCCTCTTCACATGGAGTCTAATCTTGTATTATTGCAACTAATGGGGATGATGCCTGGTCTCTGAAAAGCCAGCTTTCCACGTGAGGAGTATTAATGGGCCTGAGCTGTTTGTCTGCCCTCAGAATGATGCTTTCTATCATGTTTCTTACTTAATTTTCCTCAAAACAGATGAAATACTACATCACTTGTACTTCTTAAAAGTAGTGCTCCGTCAGATTGTACCTTTTGGTCTTGCATTGTTCTTCTTCTGCAACCTATCGTGTGCGCCTGTGTTCATAAATAATATATCCACTTGTGCATATAGCGAAACTTTGTGTGTGTGCATGGGTTTAAAGCAAACACATAGACATATAAAATAAAAATTAATTTGATCCCCACTGTGTTGTAACACACCCAAATTCTTAATATTTTATAGTGCATATTCCATTAAATAAATACCTAAATTGATCTATGCTACAACATGTGTATACATACACATTCTATGATGCCAGTAAATAACATTTTAAAGCCTGTTCACGCATCAAAAGACAGGTTGTTTATTTCTCTGTTAAAACAATCCAAGGGCTTAATCTTCCTATTATGTAAACAGTGGTGACGGCCACTTTCAAGGAAGCTTAACTTCATTAAAAATAATAGTTTTCCGTTGTAAAATCAATATTAATATACCATAAATCCCCCTGATGAACTCTGGCTTCCTTACATGCTCTCACATTTCGTGTATTAGGGGCACAGCACTACTCTAGATATCAGAAGATAATAATATGGCAATATATATAGATATAGATATATATTTAAATGTTAAAACATTAGTTAGGTCAACTTGAGTAATGAATATATTTCAAATATATGCTTCTTTCTATAAATAAAGGTCATTGACTTTCATTGCAACACGGGTGCCTTATAAGTCTTTGGTTGTATGTGGCTACCAAATCGGTAAACCAATTCTGGTATCTTTAGCTCAAAATGCCCTTCTGACGTATAGATGAAGCTTTAACTTTTTTTGTATTTTACACTAAACTTGTACTTGCAATATAATTTACAAGCTTATCTTTAGGTAGACATTTTAAACAACTCATACAAAAGAAAGACTCGCATGTCGAGTATTTGTTTTAGTGACAAGAAAGCTAGGTATACTCTATTCATTTCTCAAGCAGACCTTTATGAATCACTTTAAAAGGACACTACAGCTGAAGACTGAAGAGCAATATTTATCAACATTAAATAAAACATTTGGTGAAGTATGTATAAATATTTCTTCATATGAACATAACACAAAATTAAATAGTTCAGATACACAGACACCATTTAATATATTTCCACTGTTGTCAAAATCATCTGTAAACACCATCTCACACTGAATACAAAAGCAGCTTTTACATCAGTTCTGTGTTCACAACACTGATGCCCCGTTGTAAAAGAAGATACTTGTTTTGTTTTATTTTCAGCAAAATAAGAGTCTAAGCAATAAAAAAAAGTTTTGGTCAGTTCAAAAGAGAATACAAAATTATCTTTCAACATGTAACTAACTCAGATGTAGAGCAATAGTTTGAAGTACAATCCTTTCCCCAGGGGATCTCTGACTTTTATAAATCACACTATGTTTGGTGCAGACCACATCACAGATACCAGGAAATACTGGTCATGTCTAAGCTATAAATACTAAAGCCCTTTTTAAATTTTCTTTATCAAAAATTGCCAGGTTACAGATTGGCAATACCCACGTTTTGCGCAACGCCGAATGACCTGGCGTTAAACAGATTTAGGTGCATTTCTCCTGATGATTTTTAAAACAGATTCTGGAAAAGAAACACTTTTTAGTGAGCATCCTTCATGTACACAAATAAAGCATTTCTTTTACACAAATCTTTTGCATCCGAAGATCACCTGGGCAGACAGTGCAAGCAGGGGGCCTCCAGCAAGTTCAGACAGAAGATTACAACTCGAAATTTCATTGGAAGCTGTACGGATACTGCGCGTTGGATCTGAGCTGGCTCTGAGAAGGGTGGTGCACCTGCACGGTGCAACTCAAGGTGTCGCAGCGTCCGTGCATGCCCCAAGAGCAGCGCAGCCGCTCGAGCACAAAACGGGGCTCCTGCTTAGGGGCTGCGCCCACCTGCAGCTCCCTTGGAGCACCAGCACTGGGCAGCCCAGATGCAGGGTCTTGCCATCCTACACCCTACAAAGATAACTTCATACTCTGCCCTGAATGTAGCAGTCAATTCCTTTCACCTTCGTATCTTTTAAAGAGGCGCGATCACTTTGGGAAGAGATATTGTGCTCAAGATCAAGGTTCTACCGGGCGTGTGCCCCATTGTAAAACTCCATAGACTGCTGGGCTCACAGGTTACCCTTTGCTTCTCTCCATCTGAGACGTGGACATCGTGTTTTGGTTTCAAAGGTAAACTTGAATTTCGGATGGCAAATAATGAGATAGATATCTATAATGTGATTTTCTGGGGGGTTTTCTGTTTGTGTTTTTTTTTTTTTTTAATTTCACTCACATGTAATTGTGATGGGGGGGGCCTGTATAAACCTAGAACAATAGATCACCTCTTTCCTGGTATATGTGTATTTTAGAGGTGTGAATGTATGTTATGCATACATACACACTCACACACACACATATATAACATGAGCTGCACACATAGATACCCGGCAATCAGGAATCGGGCGTACAATTAACAATATATCAGAAGAGAAGTAGACAGGAAGCTCTACCTGGACAACAAGAAGCAATTTTGCAACCTATACAGTGTCTCAAATAATTTCATAATCCTGTTTCACTAGCTTGCTACATCTGTATGTGACTTGAATTGAAAGTTGTTGGATTCCTTGGAAACAGAAGCACTGGGCTAGCTAAATGTGCTTACCTGAGATCCCAGAGTTGATTATAATCAAAGAGCTGGGCAGATCAGTAATGGGTTTATAATTGCTATACAGCTTCTCGCAAGTTTGTAGGAAAACTTTATTAAGTCTTTCATTCCTTAGTAAAAATGTTGAAGTTTGTTAGTTTTTGCTGAATGTAGACTTGATTTTTATATTAAACTGGATTTATTAAAAGGATACATAAGCCTGGCAGCTGCTTTCATGTCTTGATGTTTAAATGTTTCAATCAGCACCCTGGAACCACCCGCCCACCCCAACCCATCCCGTCCTATCCCTTCCTATCTTGCCCCGTCCCGTCTTGTCCCAACCTGTCCCGTCCCATCCCATCCCATCCCCCCATCGTTTTTTTTTTTAATTGTTTAAAAAATACTATTCTATGAAGCCTCCCTAGGGATCCGCTTATGAAAAATAACGGACTGCCTTTGCTGATACTGCTGTTTGCGTCGTTTTCGTTTGTCACACTGGCACAGCAGTAGCATCTTGAAAGTGTTTCTGAATGTTTTGTTACACAGTGCATAGCACACGGGGTTCACTGTGCTGTTGATGTAGCAAAGCCAGTACCCCAGGTTCCAGAAAGTTTTGGGAATACAGCTGCAAAAGGTGTTCACCAGAACCATGATGTTGTATGGGGTCCAGGTAATGATGAAGGCAAACAAAATGGCACTGAGTGTCTGTGCCGCTTTCTTTTCTTTGATAAGTGACATTCGTTTTCGCTTTGTGATCTGACTTCTGGTCTTCAACGCAAACTTTTTGGCCAGGGTTGCTTCCTTGAAGGACAAGGGCAAGGCTGCAGATGTCTTGGTCACTGATGAGATGCCATCAGAAGCTGTGGTTGTCTCTGCTGACCCTGGCTGAATTGGAAGCTTAGAAAAGCTCTTTTGGAAATTTCCACCATCCTGAACACTTTTGGAAGGGTGCAATTTTTTAGGTTTCTTTTCCTTCGATTCTGTGTCAGATTTCTGCAGTTCATCCCCTGACTCATGCAGATCTTCGGAGGAGGGTAGTTTCGTGGAATTGAGGATGGCGCTGTGACCAGGAAGCTTCAGCACGATTGAATAGATGGCTCTGGTCTCTGCAGCGATGTCTTCTTCGTCAGAGGAGGCTGAATTTTCAAGGGAGGCAGCAGCGTCGTTGTTGTTCCAGCTGTCACTGCTGCTGTGCTCTTGGTCCCCCTGGTCTGTGTTGGGTTCCCAGCTCTTCATTGAGAGCCAGAAGTGGCAGCGTCTGTATTTCCTTCGGGTGGAGCGTTTCATGCTCTGCCGTTGCAGCTCATAGCTGCTGCAGCTCCGGGAGCTGCCTGTCTGGTGTACGAAGCGTGCTGCCTCTGCTTCACTGCCTGAAGCCTGTAGCCCTGCTAACTCTTTGGTGCGTTTCTCGGTCTCCTTGTAGATCCTCCAATACAAAATACTCATAATGGTGACTGGCAAGTAAAAGGCAGCTATGGCAGTGCCAAAAGTGATGATAGGTTCACTTAGAAACTGGATGAAACATTCATCAGGAGGCACAGTTCTCTCCCCAACAAAATACTGCCAGAACAAGATGGCAGGAGCCCAAAGAACAAAAGAGATGATCCATGCTAAACCAATCATCACCCCAGCCCTTTTGGTTGTTCGTTTGGCTCTGTACGTAAGTGGCCTAGTGATGGAAAAATACCTGTCGAAACTTATGACGAGGAGATTCATGACAGAGGCATTACTGGCGACATAGTCAATGGAGAGCCAAAGATCACAGGCCAAGTTTCCCAAAGCCCAGTGGTCCATGATGATGTATGTGGTGTAAAGATTCATGGAAATAACACCGATGATCAAATCTGCACAAGCAAGACTCAACAAGAAGTAGTTGTTGACCGTTTTCAGTTGTTTGTTAACCTTAAATGCAACAATCACTAGGATGTTTCCTATGATGGTCACCAGTGCAAGGATACCAGTGAGGAAAGCAATCAAAACTACTTGCCAGACAGTGTGTCCACCCAGAGGGTCTTTGCTCGTGGCATTTAGGGACATGTTTGTTGATTCCACAGTGGGGAAGGGAAAACTCTCTGTGGTCTGAGGGAAATCATAGCTGCCAATGAGCGATGCTGCTTCATCAAGTAGTCCCGGTCTGTGCGAATCTCTCTTCCAGAAGGAGCTCACATTTGAAAACAGGGGCGAGGCTGAACTGTTATTTTGCATGATCATTGTGGCTCTCTGACATAGTCTGCAGCAGGAAAAAAACAAACAAACAAACAAAAGTGAAAAGGTGAAGTTGGTAAATAGATAATCGTCCACATACTCATACGTAAACTCCCTTTAGCACTTTGAAAGATGTCTTTAAAAGCCAAGTGCCTATGACGCGTTCCAAGTCAAACGCGTATGTGGTAGCACTCAGCTTACAGCTGTGATTAATCTGAGCTCTTCGTAGTAATCACACAGTGTTTCCTTAAAAATATTCAGTCACAGAAGAACTAATATCCCAGGAGAACATGAACTCACTTTAGTATTAAAATGCCCCCTAACTCTACCTCTTAATTAAAACAGTCCCTGGTGGATCTGCTCTGAACTCTACAGCTCAACAGCCCACTATCCTGGAGCCTTCAAAAACTAAATGCCAGACACTAATCCTCCAAGTGTGAATCAATGCTGGTCCCCAGTGCTATCCCGGCACTAGTAAAACACAGCCCCAGCCTCTGCTGCCTCCAGCTACAGCTAATGATGAACAAAAATATTGTGGTATTTCCTTAAACTGTGGAGATATAAGGCAGCATCGTTTCACTGTGTCAATCTACTCTAACCTGTGAAGCTGCAAAGATCTTTTAATTTTCATCTACATTTCGGCTACCTGATAAAGGTACTAAAAGTTCTCATCAGCACTTTTTGAACATGCCGCTACTCATTTTTCATGCACATTTTTATAATTGGACTAAGGATTTTGTACATCTGATGACTTCAAAATGTCTTTAGGGCAACACATCTTAAAATTTCCTTTGAAAATATGGTCTCTAGAGTCAGGAAAAAATGTTAGGCAGATGTATGTCAAAGCAATCATTAAACACTTTAGGAAAAGAGACAAAAAACTAAACATGAAAGGCACTCATAATTAAGCCTTAATCCTTTTCCCCAAGTACTTATGTAAAATGAAGACATGCTCAGAATAGAAATTTGCGTTTCCCTTATTTCGTTAACTTCTATGGTCAACTGACTAGATTCACTGTAATAAATCAATTACATCATCAAGAAGCAAGCATTCTGATGAAAACCTCCATCACCGATTGTAAATATTGAACAAATAATGCTGTGAAAGAGAAATGGTTGTTTGTTTTCTAACTGAGAATCCTTCCAGAATCAATATGTTATGGTATGAGATAATAATGAGTATCACAACGCCCCGGTGTTACACAAAATATTTACCCAAAAGAGGAGGTTTTTAGTTTTGGTTCTTTAATTACTTTCTAAATTCTGTTTTCCTCTGAACTGTACTTGGTTTTCTTAGTAAGCCATAAGACACTATGCGATTTTAAACGGTGCACTTCCTTTGACGTATGCAGTAAACAAACCAACAATTCCTTCCGTTCGCTCATGCACAATAACTAACACAACCCCCCCATATTTTTGTATCTAGCATAAATGAGATATTAATTTTTCTCTTTATTAATAGAAAGACAAGGTTACAATGACGCTGCCTTATCCTAATCTAATTCAATCCGTTTTCAATGCATTCATCACAGGATGCGAACATAATAATAACATAATAACAATGGTAAATATTGCTCTGGGAAGTCACACAATTAAATTTAACTCTTTTCCTGATAGAAAGATTGAAAAGTTGGAGCAACTCAAACAATTTCTAAAAAGAAAAATGGTAACAATTTTAGAAACTGTAAACCAACATCAATACCTTTGATTTTCTTAAAATCAAAGTAGGTTGAAACTAAAATTTTCTTTTATGAAAAAACTTAGGCATTCCAAGTTTTCTTTGCAAAGTTCGTATGAAAAAACCATGCAGTTTTGCATTAAATTTCAGGCAAAAGGACATTATGAAAATTTGCCAAGCGGCTCCTTTAAAGTGTTCGATATATTTTACCATTTTGTTTTTCACAAGAAATTCTAAATGAAATTTTCTGACATAATTTCACCATGTCCCTTCTATCTATTAGAGAAGCTGTGGGACACAATATATTTGGGTTTTTAATTCCTTAAGATATACTACTTCTGACTATGGAGCTGACGCTGTTCAGGCCACCAAGCATACAGCAACATGTCCTCACCGATCCCTATCATACTGTTTCAGAGAAGCTGCAGAAGGCAAATCTGCCCTGTGTGAGCAAGGTGATAGACTCATTCCACCTATGCTAATGAAATTAAAGTCTGCAGAAAGTAATTTGAGAACAGGGAAGCAGAGATCCTGGTGAGAAGCATGTTCTTGCTTTCATTTACACCTCTTCAGGCACGCTCATAACAGCTCACTCATTTGCTTTGACCAAAGAAAAACATCCATTTACATGCCTAGAAAAGTGAAGATCCCACATACTCAAAAATGACGAGGGAAGGCCCATGGAAACCCAATGTACAATAACATTCTTTGAAGAAAGTAGTGAAGCAGTATTCAAGTTTGGCTTGCCCCTTGCAATGCAGAGGTGAAACAAAAACACAGTTCACTTGTGAGCAACCACTTAAGCAAGTGTTGACAATGTTCTTGCAGTTGTTTATGGGCCAGGATGGTTAGTCACAGTGGGGAAAAAATCTTTGACTCAAACAGGATTGCTGGAAACTATCCTTCTTGCAATGTTTTACTAAGGACCCAGGCGTCTTTTTCAGAGCTGTCAGATAGGAAGAGGTCAAAACCAGAATAGTATGAGAGAGATCTGAAATAGTATTTGCCAAATATATGCCAGAAATTACTAGTGTTACAGGGTGCAGACCTTCCTTCACTGGCATTAGCAACAGGTAGCAGAGGATGAAAGCCAGAAAGCGTCCCCTCCACAGACATACACTTGTAAAAACTCTACAAGGTAACACTCAACATAGTCAAGTATTGATTGAGAAGTCTGACAGGTAAGTTTAGATAGTGATGGTATCATTATGCTGTTCTTCATAAAAAAAGACAAGCTGGTATCTACTAATACACAAGAATCATAGAATCATAGAACTGCTTTGGTTGGAAAAGACCTTTAAGATTATGAAGTCCAACCATTAATCTAACACTGTGAAGATCACCACTAAACCATGTCCCTAAGCACCAAATCTACACATCTTTTAAATACCTCCAGGGATGGTGACTCCACCACTTCCCTGGGCAGACTGTTCCAAGGCCCATCAACCCTTTCGGTGAAGAGATTTTCCCTAACGCCCAATCTAAACCTCCCCTGGTGCAACTTCATGCCGTTTCCTCTTGTCCTATCACTGGTTACTTGGGAGAAGAGACCCCCACCTCGCTACGACCTTCTTGCAGGTTGTTGTAGAGAGCAATAAGGTCTCCCCTCAGCCTCCTTTTCTCCAGGCCGAACAACCCCAGTTCCCTGAGCCGCTCCTCACCAGACTTGTGCTCTAGACCCTTCACCAGCTTTGTTGCCCTTCTTTGGACGCACTCCAGCACCTCAATGTCTGTCTTGTAGTGAGAGGCCCAAAACTGACCACAGTATTCAAGGTGAGGTCCCACCAGTGATGAGTACAGGGGGACGATCACTTCCCTGCTGCTGCTGGCCACACTATTTCTGATATGAGCCAGGGTGCTGTTGGCCTTCTTGGCCATGTGGGCACACTGCCAGCTCATATTCAGCCAGCTGTTGACCAATACCTCCAGGTCCTTTTCTGCCAGGCAGCTTTCCAGCCACTCTTTCCGAAGCCTGTAGCATTGCATGGGATTGTTGAGACCCGACTGCAGGACCCAGCACTTAGCCTTGTTGAACCTGAGACAATTTGCCTTGGCCCATCAATCCACCCTGTCCAGATCCCTCTGTAGAGCTTCCCTACCCTCAAGCAGATTAATGCTCCCACCCAGCTCGGTGTCATCTGCAAACTTACTGAGGGTGCGCTCGATCCCTCGTCCAGATCATTGGTAAAGATATCTAACAGAATTGGTCCCAATACTGAGCCCTGAGGAACAACACTTGTGACCGGCTACCAACTGGATTTAACTCCATTCACTGAAAGGACCAGGCAGAATATAGTGATAAAGCAAATGAAACTTTCATGACAGGGCATAGAAAAAAAAACAACATCACTTAGAAGTGATGGTAGAAATAACAGTATTACTAAGAAATAAAAATAGTTGACCGTTTGCTAGTACTTCCCATTTCCGTTGCATAAGACAACCATAAACTAATGTGTTAGCCTTGGAAGTCCAAAACAACTACTACATAAAAGATACAAATAATCTTGCAAAATTTATTTGTAAACACTGCACTATCTATCACCAAGTCCATAAAACGATTGTGAATTCTATTTAATTGTAGACTTTGAAATAGAGTTTCAATGTAAATTAAGCAACAAATCCTTTCAGAAATGCCATGCTTCAAAAGACTCATCATGAGGAAGCCTGGGAAAATCGTACTTCAGCTGCAGTCTTTCAGACGCTGAGCAACTGCTGGAACAAAACCTTTATTTCTCAGGTCAATTCTCCCACCCCTGAACAACAAAGTAGTTTCTCTAAGCCACTGTTTCAATGAAAACCTGCACGGTCCTTAGCCGTCCAGGACCTGAGGAAGAGGAGAGACTGAGAGCGACCCACTGACAGCTCCCTGCTGCCCGGTGCAATCCTGCAAGCTGGAACTCAGCTTTTTAAACTTCTCAGGCATTAAAGGGACTCCTAAACTCATATTGACTGGACTATTTCATAAAACAGAAGTGCTAGTGTGATGATGAGTACAGTTTTTTGTTATTCTGGCTCATCTACAAGCTCCTGTAATTGAACTGTTTAATGAAATAAAAAATGTATTACGCATACGTTCATCTGCATAGAAAAGAACATCACTACCACCATAACATACCAGATTAGTGCAACTAGAATTTCTTCCCTTTAGGAAGCCAAAGCAAGCTAAGTTATCCATCATTTCCCAAAACTGCCATGCATTTTCTGCTTTCTCCATAAGAAGTGTTAAAGGGAAAGAGAGGGCATCCTGGGTCCAAGAAAAAGGGCAGCGTGCCCTGCAGCGCAGCCAGCCAGCACCTGCCCAGCAAGCCAAGCTCAGAGACAAAATGATGTGCAACCAAGTGGGAAAGCAGCCACAAATATTTTGGTAAAACAAACAGTGCAGCACAGCCTGAGTGAGGCAAACCAACCAAGCTGTGAACTGAGTATAGGTTTATACACCAGGATAAGAGTTTATGAATCATTGGTACAATACGCTGCATTACAATTTCAAGCCAGGGAGTAACAAAGCAAACTATTTTTAGCCCAAGAATATATAATTACTTACCTAAGATTACTGCTATGCTAATCACCGTAGTATGGGGTTTTTTTGGTTCTTGATTCTGCTTTTTAATAAGAGCTTATGAAAAGTACAGGCCAGAGAACACGAGAGGCAATGTACGCTTCTCAGCATTATTCAGGAAAAACGTAGGCACAGTACAGGCAATGGCTATGTAAACTTTCACATCCAGCCTTCCCAAAGCACCTCTGCCACCTGCCCCATTGGAGGCACTGCGATACTTGCCATCCCGCTAAGACCCATTGGAAGGGCAGGGGAAAGTAGCTACAGAAACCATAACTAATTTCAATAGATGGGTATAGCACAGATTTAAAAGCCTGAATTTTTGGGAAATTTTTTTGCAAAATTCATTGCACATTACTGTAAATAGAAAGCATAATACAATAGAGAGCAGGAACAGTTCTGTCACACATTTTTACTGCGTTTCATTTCTCTCTGCTTATTTCATATTTCAGCAGTTGTGTGAATAGTTCACGTTGCAGTTTACCATATTTTTTCCATTCTTTAAACCTTTCTATTCACAAACACACAACCTCCATGTTTGCAGACAAGTCTGTTTTCTTGCTGTCTTGAAAGGGCTCTCAAGACGTATTTTCTGGGAAGTCAGATGGCACTCTATAGGCTTGGCTGCATGTGATCTTAAAACCGGCAAGCCTTTTCGACTGAAGAATTTCACGTCTTATCTGTTTGCACAGACAAGAAAATTGCTCGCCTTATTTTTCCATTGTCCTCTGCACTGCTACAGTATACACATCAGCTTAAACAGCGGAGAACTCCATGCACTGAATTATAAACCTGTTTTGTAACATAGAGAAACCAAGCCTTTAGAATGCTTAATGCCATTACCTAAACTAGCTTTGTTCCAAAGCTAATACTTGTAAAAAAAAAAAAAAAAATTAATCTTAAAGCTTTCCTGAAATTATGCCCAAGATTACATAGATCTATTTTTCAAATCACACATAGAGGTTTGGTTTTCTTTTTCAAAATACAATAAAGAATTTTAAAAACTTGAAATGGAAAATAATGCAGGAATGCACACTGCCGTTCACAGTTTTAAATTTATTATATAGCAGCTCACATCACTTGCAGCTAGTGTAGCACAAGATACGGGATTCCTTATGAATATGTATGTGATAACGGGAAGCGCAGTGTCATTATCAGTGAACAGGACCTCAGATTTACCATGACTTACTTATACTGATGAATAAATATATTACACTCAATATAATTATGCTGCCTTGCAGGATGAGAAAACAGAGCCATGGAAATCAATCCCATTATGAAATATCCTGGCCACTCTTTTACACGCTCACAGTAGATACAGACAAATAACGGACATGCTCTTATAGTTTTATATATATGTACACATAATGTTATATACACATATATGTCACATATACACATGTTATATACACATATATGTGTTATATGTCACATATAAAATGTGACGAAGATGTGTGTATACTTATCTGCAGATGAAAGTACATGTATATATTTGCAGATATATATACACATATGTGTGTGTTTATATATATGCATATGTGTACACACACACATATATCTGCAGATAAATATACATACACTTTTGTCATGTCATTCCAAATATTATTGTAAGGAAAGACTATCTTTCACCAATTAGCTATCATCAACTTGATATAGATAAAGCTCAGTCAAACACACCCACTAACACTTCAGCTCAAGCTCTTCCATTTTCCACCCATAAAGCTGTTTTGTTTACGCTTACTAAAATTACCCAGATTTAATGTCAGTGCTTTAAAATTACTTTTGTGATTAATGAATTAGATTTGCTTCTTATTTGCTTACTGTGTTGCTGCTGTTACTGTATGAGGTCTAGCATGAGCAAACTAGGAACTCATTTCTTTAATGATGTGTTGTTTTCATTACCTTGGAGAGAGTTTAGAGTACCTAATGCACAGCACCGAGCTACCCGGTCCATCTCGCTTGCTGCCCTGCAGACAGCAGAAGGGAGCATCCCTCCCAGGGAGAAGCAGCAGGATGCTACCTTCAGTGTTCCTGCTGGGACGCGTAAGGATGCCACACTAAGAGCGCCTGAGACGGCCCACCTGACACAGCCAGGAAACTTGGTAACTAAAGCTGGGTCATGAGAAGAGCCTCCTTCATGCCTTAATTTGCCAATGAGTTTTTGCCAGACATCTACTATACCTCCTGCGCTTGGACTGAGAGGCTTGCGTTCATATCGCCCAGCTGCGGGCCTTGCTTGCTTATATCGTGTTTGCTTTTACAACATTTGCTCTTCCAGACACCTTCCTCCATGTAGTATGAACCCCTCACCGAGGGTTTTTATATTATGATAGAAATGTAACTTTGAATACTAACGTCTTTTAATAGCCAGTGATTTCAGTGGAAACGTCTGCTTATTTGCACAGCTACAAAAGTAAGAATAAATACGGAGTCACTACTAGGACAAGNCCTCCATGTAGTATGAACCCCTCACCGAGGGTTTTTATATTATGACAGAAATGTAACTTTGAATACTAACGTCTTTTAATGGCCAGTGATTTCAGTGGAAACGTCTGCTTATTTGCACAGCTACAAAAGTAAGAATAAATACTGAGTCACTACTAGGACAAGAAAAGAAAAAAAATCTCAGACATATCGCATGTGTTGCCATTTCAAAAATCCAGCTGTGTATTTCTGACCCCCTGCACTCAGGACTTCCATTTAAGATTTGAATTTGTTACATGAACTGTATAATTTTCTTGCATAATTTTTCCAAATATGCCATATATAACAAACACACATCTAGTCTAGTCTGCACAGTTAGCACAGCGATTTTAACAGGTATGCACATTTACTGAGTAAGTGTTTCTGTGCTGTTTATTATTCATTTATTCTTTAGCCTCAGTGACCCAATACTCATTCACTCCATGACTTCTAGTTTCAAAAGAATCCTATCTTGAAGTCCTCTAAAACGGTTCCAGGGAGAAGCTTCAGAAATGAGCTACTAATCTCAGTTGTGATATGGCCTAAGGGCAGTGAAGGTTTATCACGTGTAGCAGCAGCAGACTTGCTGAAGGAACGGTGCTTTAAAATCTTTCTGGGGTACGTGCACTTAGTGGTTATTGTCTGAACTACTCATAGAGAACAAAGTGAAATCTTCAAAAGCCCGAGCTCGGATGTGTCTACAATTTTCGAATGCTTGAAAACCAGAGCAACTTAGGTCTTGCTTAATTAAGAATACGGTAAATACTGACTATCAGCTCGAATGGTGAAATCTACAAGGTGTGTTCTTATGAAGAGAGGAAAATATTTAAATTCCAGGCAGTTCCTCTTTCAAAGAGCTTTATTAGAATTACATCCCATCTGTCTAATTGTTATTGGAGGAAACAGACATGCGGTCCGAAGCGTAGTCAGAATTACAAAAAAGTACTGCGAGTTTTCTTCACTTTGAGCAGCCCACTGACTTTGCAGGTATCTGGGGACAGGAAGGTTTGGCTGGAGGGTCGGTTACCACGTTGAATTTAAACACGATATTGGATTGAGAAGAAAGAAGAATATCCGCCATTTAATGATCTAATTTATGCATGGGGGATGCATGTTTTTGCCTTTGATTCAAAAACTATCCATCTCAGAGACTTCAATTCAATATTTTATTATACACTTTTTAACATAGTATTGCTTAATACTTCGTTATTTGTTGAATCAAAGTAACGATGTAAAATTTCACTATGCACTCAGCTATCTCTTTATGAGCTACTGTCCATTGACTCCACAGATAATCCTCCCAATGAGATATTTAAAGATCACATTAAAATGCTGATCGTGTGAAATAAAGCAATGGGAAATCTTACACTTAACTATATTATTGTCCTAGATGTTGTTAAATGCTTGAACAGACATGAAAAAATATGTGCCTAGACAGAGAAAAAAAATGTCAGGCCTTCTAAGTGAATTTCTCCTCTTTTACTAAAATGGCATCCTCCTCTAAAAAAAAAAAAAATCATATTTGAGCAAATTAATATAAAAAAGAGCTTGTTACCAATGCTAGACAAAATAAGTAAATTTTACTGTATTTGCAATCCAGTCCTACTTTTAGTAATCCTCGTGCGCATTTAAAATCCATATTTAATGTGAATATTAGCCTTTAAGAACCTTTACAGGGGAACAGCAGACCTCATTAGCAGATCTTTTCACCATCTGTAACGAAACAACTTTAAAACAAAGTAATAAAAAATTTTTCAAGTATCAAAGAAGATGGAGAGCCTGGACACTGAGCTTTACAGCAGCTCACCTGACATGCTCTTCTCAATTTCATTTGTCTGCAAGAAGAAAATGAAACGACAAAATGCTGTCAAGCCTTGAGACCAGAAAATTGAAAATATTTTTTTTTCTGGAAATCCTTTCCATGAAGGGAAAATAAATAGCCCAAACTAAAATACATACATAAAAACTCAAACCACAATTTTGATTTTCTGCCGTTTCAAAAAACGATATTTTTTTCTTTGGAAAGTAATTTCATTTTCTGTCAACTTCAAGCTGAATCTCAGGTAATTTTTGATGAACGCTGCTGAAAGCAGATGACCTCTGCTTCGTTATCTATTTAGGGAAGATAATAAAAAAAAGTTTGTGTTTAAATCAAGGTCTGACAAAGAGCGATCAAAGCCTCTGGTCCAGAAGTTATGCTTACCTGGTGTCGGGTCCTGTTAGATGAAAGATCTCTAACACACGTCATGTAAACGTGTTACATCATAACATAAGTTTAAATTCCTCTTGAGTCTGAGAGAATCATAAAAGGTTCTAAATTGTACTATTGCTGACCACTACATTTTCTACTGTAACTATGGCATCGCATGCAGGTACTAAAAATGCAGACCACCTGCTATAGCTTTTGTTGATGATGGATAGTTTGGCAACTTTACATACGATGCAATAAAGTGACTTGAGCAGTGTTAGGAAACACTCTATTAAGGAAAATTTATCGTTACTGTCTTTGGTGATTGAAATATTACTGCTATCTACTGCGGCAAAACCAACACTCCCACACTGGACAGATGGTTTACTTAAAAAGCTGAAAGAAAAAAAAAAACCTGTTGAGCCGTTTCAGCCAGAGGAGGAAAATTGCTAAGAAATAGCTATTAGCTAAACAAATCTATATAGATATTTGGACACTGTAACTATTTATACGGAAAAGGAAATTTTATGAGAGAAACTTTGTGTCTGAATGTTATGTTTTTAATCATATTTATTACTTTTTCCTAAATAATGCTTTGAATCATGCAATGGTAATAATGTTTTAAAGCATCTCAGTTGGATTTCAAGTGAAAATTGGCATAGTTGGTCGGAAAATGACATTCTCAGTGTATTTATTTATTTAATTGTATTACAGAATGGGAATTCCTAATGCCTGAGATTTGGGGATATCCTTTCATACTGATAAGTTGATCAAAGCCTAAAAGCATATGGAATGTACTAGCAATTTATTAAGGAGTGGATCTATTGCCAGGTAGGTGAAGGCTCTGTGTGTGCCCTTTTTATATTTACTTAATACAATTGTAAGCAAAATGCTATGATATAGTTGAAACGGAACATTTTGTACCGTAACGGAACACCTAGGTAAATAATGAGACACAAAGGGAAAATGCTGTATTCCAACATGTCACTGGAAATATTTGTGTACATACTGTGTTTCATTATTCAGCGGTGTCTGTTCAGTCGAGCCTGCCAGCGGTTTCGCAGTGTAGTTCCACACCCACTAGGTGGCACAATAGTTATTCAGAAGCAAACGTCCGGACTTGGCAACAAAATCTTAACCAGTCTCCCATAAAGCCTATGTCTTATACATTGAAATTATAACCAACCAAATTATATCTATTCCTTGATAGGGACAACAGTTAAAAGAAATGCATGTCATCCAAATATTGGTCTGAATCAAATTAGCAGCCAAATTACCAAAAACTGTGTTTTGTGTTGTAGCCTAACTTAATGTCTTTTTTTTTTTTTTTTTTTTCCTGGAATAGACACATCTGAAAGTCCTGGTGGAATTCTGTAACTTAATCAAAATGGTTCATTCCAAGCTCCGACCCCCTGTACGCACGCTGCCAGGAATTTGTAAAGTCTCTGGGAAATCAGTGGTAGCAGGGCCTGAGGATTTTAATGCTTGCAAGCAATTGTTCTTTACTCAGATACAGACAAGTAATTAAATAATGCTCCAGTGCTATAATCTTATTAGGGTTTGTTTGCAGGGTTGGGGTTTTTTTTGGTTGTTGTTGCTGTTGTTTGCTTTTTTGAGTTACATAGCAAGATAAACGGAGACATGCCCAATGAATATAGCCCTGACAGAGAGGGAGGAGGTGCTAATGAAAAATTTATTTTGAGTTATTCTACATAAATGCTCTTGGTAAATCTCGTGACAGGGTCCTCCTCCTACCAGCATTTCATTTCGTGCTATATATTTGTTTGCTTGACTATCTGCCTTTTGTGCCTAATTGAAATACATCCCAAGAATTGGAAGGTTTCGAGCTACAGTCTTAAAAATCAGTTCTAGTATAAAGAATACACGTCCACAAAGCAGTGATTTTATTCAGGGTGCGGAGTGCACCTGCCTCAGCAATTAATTGCAGTTGCACAGCAAAGCAAGGGTTTCTTTAAGACCCTCTTGCCTTGTGGTTGTAGGAGGAATGTATGTAGCAAAGGAGGCACAAGGTGGAGGAGGAAAAAAGGAAGAACTCACAGTTAAGTAAGTTAAAAGTGGAACTCAAGTGTATTCCTAATTCTGTCACAGGGTTTCCACAGTCTACAGGAGGAGTGACTTAAGCAGCTCTTTTAAATAATATCACCTTACCTTGAAAGGACACTACGAAGCTGAATTTAGTAACTCACAGGCATTCATCAATTTTTGTATATGCAATTTTGCAAAACGATCAGTCTTGAACTTTATCTTTGCAGGTTTTCATCTGCATGCTTCTAAAATGTTAAAATCATTCCATCAACAAATAAAGGAACATTTTTAAATCCAGCAATTATATATTCATCTACTACACTACAAGTTTCCTACTCACTGTCTAGCTAACACACCCATCGTACTTTGCACTCCCTCCTTGTTGCTGTTTCTGAGAATTCATGCGTTCTGACATGGCAAATAGAAAGACATGGAGATATAATTACATTAGCTGCAAAGGTTGCTATCTAAGTAACAGGATTTTGCTTCTAAAATAAGAAGGTAAAGTGGACTCATGATTGTTTGCATTTGCTCTTCTCAGCCTATAAAACCAGCATTTTGCAAACCCATTACAGTCTAGGATAATCAACAAGAGGCTTAAAATCAGGAGTCTCAGCTAAATCGGAAGTAAAATATTTCTCCCAGCTTTGACAGGGTTGCTCAAATGGCAAGTAGAACACGTTACTTCCAGAAAGGAAGTGGAAAGCTAGGAGAAAGAGAATCTGCACCTAGAAAAAAATATCTGCCGCCCTGAAAGGTCAGATGAATTTTAATGCTTGAACTAAGAATAGGGATGCACGCTGCATGTGGTTTCACCGAGTCCCGTTGCCCAAAAAAAGAAGTATTAATGCTTCATTAGGTGTTAAGTATTTCCTTCCATTCATCTGCCTTCATCTTCCAGTTGCCCCACTTTTATGCTTTGGTTTGCCAGTGAGCTGTACGTCCAGGTTGCTGTGGGTCTATCTGAGCCATTATTTTTTAGGATCAGAAAAGAATTCCCTATTTGGTTGCCATTCAGGAGGATATTTTGTTGTTTTTTGAACCTTTCTTGGCAGTCTTACAGTGACAGTGATCACTATAGTGATACATGTGGGTAAAAGCTCCTAGGACTGAGAAGTCTTAACTAGGTAAGCATCTGCAGCAATCTGTGGACAGACTCCAGATGAGGTAAATGGATTTTGGATTTCTGCTGGGGACATCAGAGCAAAGGACAAACGGAAACCTCAGTTGCTGCTCTTGTTACCCTACCCTCCCATTTCTTGCAGGATGAGAGGTTTACTGTAGAAGGGCCAGTGTAGGCTCTGCTTCTTGTTCGCCTGCATGACCTGAGCAACAGCCCCCACAGATGTTTTAAATTCACTATTCTAAGTTTGCAGGACTTGTGTGCTGGTTCCCTTTAAACCATTACAAGAGAGAAGCTGAGAAGCTTGTACTGTAGTGTCACTGCGTTCTCCTAAAAAACCTGCTCAGTGGACCAGGGGATGTGCTTTGGAGAGGAAGAGGTGCAGCCACGGCTGGCACCCAGGGCTGGGGTACTAGGCAAAAAGCGAATGATCAGCGTGAACTGCGTGCGCTTGTGAATGCTTGTGTGTTAAAAGCTCCTGGAGCCCTGCATGAAATGTCACTGCACAAACAACAACAATCTGGATAAAGATAAAAGGAACACAGATTATAAAATACAGTGAAAGGAATGACAGAAGGTAAACCAACTGAATAGGTAGGGCATGGTAAAAGGATTATTAAGATGCAATCTGGTAACTCCTTATGAGAACGCAAAGTCAGCACGGAAAGCAGGAAGGGCATGCAGGCAATCATTCCTTTTGGGATAAGGACTCTGGTATCTTAAAGTAGCAACAAAATCACTTGAAATATAAAGGCATTTCCATTATTTGGAGCAGTGATTCTCTGTCATTGGTCGTCCCTCTTCCTATGGTAGCCACCATGGCTTACTCTGTAAGAAAGTGAGACTATTACAACTGCAGCTATAGTCAGGAGAGGAGCCCAGGTATAATGGAGTGAAGAGGCCAAGAACAGCTGGGGCTTGTCACCCCCTTCGACAGAAATAAGCATGTTCAGTGACGAATTATTCAAAATTAAGCAAGAAAAATAATTGCTTGAGAGCTGCTGGAAAAAATGCCTCTATCCGAAAGAACCTAAATTTTTGTTTGTCACAGCAGAAATACAAATTCAAAGAGTAGGAAGGGAAGAACAAGGGTTCTGTTAATAATATCAGAATCTGACAGAGCAACATGAGCACGCAGAGTTGTTTTTGGCATATATTATAAACAAATCAATGTCTTATTTCTCATATGTGCGCCAGCGAAAGTGCCAGCGATGACCTTAGTGAAGAGAAGGAAGAAGCCACACTGTCTCCCAGACTTTCAGCAAACTCACACCTTGTGTTAAATAAATAAATTAGAAAAAAAAAATCCCTCACCCAGTTACTACAGCTTTACATCATTTCAGCTGAGACTGAGATCTGATTGCAGGTGCTTGGTGCAGTAGCATGAAGAACCGAGCTAAAAAGAGAATCGGGTTTCCAAAGAGACCAGGTGTTACGGAGGAGCCAGTGACTCGGTGCAGTGAGCTGAGGGCAGGTGATGGCAGATAAACATGCGAGCCTCTGAGTCGAGTCCTTCTTCCTGTGACTCCAGCTGCTGCACAGCAAGTGTCAGAGCGCATCCACCATGCTTGCTCCTGAAATAGTCATTGCCCGGGACCTCTCCGATTCAGCATCTTTTCATGAGAGAAAGGAGGAGGGGAAAACTCAATCTCGATAAAGCAAGAAGATATTAAAAATGACAGATGAGAAAAAGAAAAGCGACTTGTTCACAGGCCTACTCTCACATCAGCGAATTCCTCTAGCAGAAGAAAGGCACAGATAAGCAGTGGCCCGTCTGATACACTGATCCCCTCGGTGATAGCAGCAGGCAGCGAACGGACCCAGTCTGGTGCCGGCTGCACTGGGAGCCCCAGTCTGGCTCCTTGCTGCTTGGGAGGCAGTGGTTGCTGAAAGGGAGCGAGTGTATGGTATCTTAATAAACTCATGGGCACGAGGAAAATGCACTGTCTGGATTTATCTGTATGCACGTGAAATACAGGGGTAGAGGGCACGTGGAATGAAACTGGAGCTGGCTCCTCAAGCGGCTCTGTGTTGATGATAACAGGCTGGAGTCCACATCCTGACTGGCTTCTTTATCTTTTCTCTTTAAGTGACACTCATATTTTAGTGGTAACTAATAATTTTCATGGTCAGTCCAGAAGTGATGAGCAAGGCATATAACCCATGTTATTATGAAAGAGAACATGTGAATATTGTGTTAACATTTGAAAAACCTTGGTCTTCAGGAGGTCAGACACTGTTGCATTGTATGATTATGGCCAGCAATAGCCAGGGAAGACTGAACAGTGTGGGGATGTGCCTGAGCTGCTATATTTATGCACAGCGTTTCTAGCAAAGTGGAATTTCTCTGTAATTCTTGTAGCTACAAGCATCCTGCATCCTGACTTCTTCTGTGCAGTTCAATGTATTGTTCTCAGTCATACAAACAAACAAATAAAGTGCAAACACTGTTCCCTGCTTTGCTTCGCTCGGCAGTGCAGCAGAGCTCAAAGCTGCTTTTACACAAAAACTTCTATGTCATAAATCCCTCCTGACTCCACAGCCGATGAGAAATATTACATCATCGGTCAGTTAAAACAGCATGTATCCCTAGTATCCCAGGAAGGAAGCAGTTTTTAGAATTTTAGGTTTTAGTCCAAGAGGGCTCTTGGTATTTCTTTCTGAAAATGTTAAAGAGACCTTTGAGAGCAAAGAATACAACAAGATGCTCAAGTTCCACCAAAATAAAAACCCGTCTAAACTGGGTATCCACCCTGTCTCTGCCCTAAAGGCTTATCTTCTCTTCAATAGTGGTTATATTGCCAGTTTAATTCCGTCCAAATTGTTTCAATAGTATGAACTTTCAAAGAAGACATACTCGGACAAGTTCACTCATAACGGGAGGATGTGTTGCCTTCCCTCGAACACAAGAAGACTAATTTGAATTTGTAACAGTAAATTGAACTTTAGCTGTGAATAGGAATGCAGGATCCACGTCACTGTAATATAGTCCAGCGGTGGTGCAGCGGTGTAACAGCTGGAAACAACGTTTAAGGGGTTTTTGAAGATGCGGCAGCTCGGTATCCCTGTCCTGCTCTTATGTGGATCCATAATCACTAACTGCTCGCTCCTTTCAGAGACCAAATACTTACACCAGATGGACCTCCGCTTCTTAGGACCACACAGCTGAAATAATGTTTCAGGGAGACATAAACCGGGATTTTTTTATCAAACCAAAGTTAGCAATTCTGAGCAGAGAGATAAGAAACAACACTGCTCCGGTCCCCGAGTACAATTGTTTTAAAGCAATAATGTATGTTACTTAGCATGATTAAAACATGCATTATTTATTCATTTATTTATGTTTTAAGGATGCGTGTGGTCTACATTAGGTCAGAACCATCTACCATATGTATGGGTACCTCCAGTAGCAACAAACTCCATCATATCAGGTTTGAAACACTATTAGGGGAAAAACTAAGGTGCATCAGCCCAGGTGCTTTTATTATTTACTTTGTGTCCACACCACTGAGTTTGAAGGATTTAATTGAATTGCTCTATCATCAATAAAGCACACAGCAGGATTTTCTAGATTCTTTGCTGTACTGTGAATTTATCATCAAAATGGTGCTGGAGTTCCCTGCCATTCTCAGTACTGAGTGCCAAAAATACATTTTCTAACTAAATGCTTAACGAAAATTAAAGTATTGGGGTACCTATCCATCACTGAAAAGTATATATTGCCTTTAATAGGTGTCTCTAGCTCTAGAAGGTGTCTCATGCAGTGTCTCTAGCTCTTTCAAAAATCCTTCTCTTAATCAGCAAATGTGGCTCAATTTCAGAGATACAGACTTTCTGCTTTTCTAGTGAGGTTAGTGATAAATGACGAATACATACAGGAATTCCAAGATCTTTGAAGGAAGTAATACTAACTTAATTATTGACACTTAATCATATTAATTGTTGTCAGAGAACTAGTGAGACTTTCAAAAGGCAAAATGCATCCATGAGGGACAGTTCTGAATCACAGTCACTCTGCTATGTATTGATATTTACCATAGCTTTTGAAATGGAGAACAGTGCTTAAATCTCACTGTAGCCTGTTTTGATCTGAGCTTGCTTTTGCACATGTCTCTGTTTCCCCATCAATCCCTCTCGCTGATCTTTGTTGCTGTTCCATGATGTTTTCAGCTAAAATCATATCCATACAGTCAGTATCCTCCAAGCTCCAGTTTATTAGAGAATACAAACAAGCTGCGACTCTTCAGGATCCAGGTAAACCTATCAATATTTCCATGCTGGCTGTGCTTTCAACTGCAAGAGAAACATTCCATATCTGCAGCTGCAGCATATTAAAACTCAAAAATCAGGCTTTTGATGGCACTTGCACATTTCTGCCCTTTCATCTGTTCTTTATCACTCATTTACTCACAGGAGGAAGTGACTTTTCCTGCCAAGGTAGAGGCAAGTTGTGTCAGACAAGGGCAAAAAAAAAAAAGAAAAGAAAAGAAAAGAAAAGATTCATTAGTGTACCACAGGAAAGAATTTCTGAGACGCAAAGTGTCAGCAGAAAAAAAGAGTTTCTACTGTTTCACTCCCATGACCTTATTCAAAAAGGCATAATAAACCACATAGCTTTTTGCTATTAGAAATAATTTTCAAATTACAGGACCTAGATGAATCAATTTTTCACTACAGCCTCTCTACTCATCAATACTTGTTTTTCCTTTCATAAAAAAGAGGAAAAGCTTTTCTGAAAAGTAGAAATAAAAATGTGTGTTCTACTTGTAAAAATGTGAGAGCTGGAAAATAGTAAACCCTGATGTAATTGGAAATATTGTCCGTGATTCCAAATCTGCAAGATCTCACACTGAGTTTATTTCAACACGCTTTGTAATTTCAACTTTTTTTTTCCCATTTGAGTAATTTAGTGCATTTGCAAAGCCTCTCACCCCTCTTATTTTGTAATGTAAAAAAAAAAAAATATCAAGAGAAGCCTTACTATTACTTTGGCTGCATAATTTGGCCATTGGAGGAAGACAAAGTGGAGACATGAATACACATGCAGGTTTGCTGGCACGGGCAAAGAGAAGGTCAGTTGGAAATGAGGGGCACACCTAAACCCTAGCATAAGAAGGAAGAGAGAGAGATTTTGTTACCAGAGGAGAGAAATGGAAGACATTTAAAAGTGCCAGGCATAATACAGTCTCTAGTACAGGGGAGTTTCAGGAAATGATGGGGATGTGGTTTATAAGGAGCTCACGGTCAGAGATTCAGGGATTTTGTGCCTTATACAGTGCAGAAAATCTCTAGAGGTAATAACACGTTTGCAAGCCCTCGTTAGCCCAAGGAGATGAAAGGTTGGGATTTTACTCTCTACGTGCGCCAAAAAAAAACAGGTATGAGAAGGCAGTGTGGCAGGGTCTCGGGTGCGTGACCTGAATTCCAAGCTCCCGAGTGCTAACTTTGCTGTGCTTTCAGCTTGCTGCAATTTATCCAGGTGCACGGCTGGTTTGGGATGCTGCGCTGTGAATACCACAAAGCGACTTCCCAGTAACAGCCCTCACAATACGGCAGGTCAGAGCTCGCTTGAGATTGTCAGTGATATTTGCTAGGTGTTCTCATTTATTCATGGAAACTTCTGGGCAGAAATCAAGCCAACCAGAAGAACAGGAGATCAAACCTGGAAGTCACGGATCTGAGTAACCAAGTCTCAGCTGATTGTACTTACAGTGCACTAGTCAAAGGCAGGGAGCACCAGCCCTGATCTAAAGATACAGGTGGAGAGAAAATCAGCACTGCTAACAAAACATGTGAGGATAACTGATACGCATGCACACAGGGCAGGATTCTGGGATGCATCATTTTAGCAGTTAATTGGAGAACAAATCCATGTGGCTTTCCCTTTACTACCCTTTCCCTTCACTATATAATATTCATTTTGATGGCTGCATCAAGTACTTAGCCATCTCCCAGTCTGATTCATATCCATATTATAATCTTCACTCATAACTGTTTTTCAAAAAAAATCTACATCGGTATTACATAGGAATATCTTATTGCAAATCTGCGCAAATAATTTCTCCATGAGAAGGTTTCTTCAAGGCAGATTTTTCCCTCAAGTAATTTTTACTGTAATGTCCACTTAACTTTAATAGATAGAAGTGAAATGGAAGCAAATTCAGATCACATAATTGCCTAGTAGGTGCATACTAGAAGCGGATTGCAACCAGGTTCTTCTTTCTTCAGGAATTAGGAAGTTGCTTTTTTTCCTTCTAACATGTATGGAAATTTCCAAATAACTCAACCAACCATTTTGGTTCTCTTGACCTTGCAAAAACCAGTTCATAAGTAAACACTTCCCAATAAAAAGACCCATTCAAACATCTTCCCCCTTATATACTTAAGCACACAGTCCCTTGTGTGTGCAGGCAGACACACAGATGCAATGCTGCATGGTTAGATAAGTCAATAGGCTACACTGGAGTCTGTTCCTAGTGGGAGTCACTGGTGTGTCATTCTGCAAGTCACTTTAATCCCTCATTTTTATAAACGGGTATAAAATCCATTTACCTAATAGTGATGACCAAGCCTAACAGAATTATTTTGTAAGACATACTCATGCCTTTGGAAGAAAACTCCTTAAAGCTAACAGGAAATAGCTAATAGCTATCTAATTCGACCTTTTCCTTAAAGCCCAGTAAATATCAAACCTTAGTTTGCATGTCTAGAAGAAATTTGGTTTGAGAAATCCAAGTGGAATAGCGATGCTTTCACAGCATTTGAGCAATGACATCGCACCTGATCAGAACAGCTACTCAACAGGACCCTGATTCTGCTCCCTTTGCTCCTGTAAAGTAGCGTGGACACGGATAGCGCAAGCAAACTTAGTGGGGCAATTCACATAGTTCAGCGTTGTGAAAAGTTGCCGTCAACTGGATTAATAAATTGGTACTTACCAGCTCAATCGTATGGGACTTTGCAAGATCTCTCTATATGTCCCTGCTGTTAACCAATAAGGCCTGAAATCTAATTTGCAAAGGGTTTTGCATGGAAGACTCCCACTGGCTCTGAGTGCAGACAGTCCCGTCTGTTCAGAAGCTTCCTGGACTGACTCTTCTGTCTTCATTAGGCTTCTATTAGACAACTCGAGTGCACTACCATGCTCTTAATAGATTTGCACTTAGCCTTTTAAATAACAAACACTTCTGATTTTTTTTAATAATTTTCTTCTTCTGTTTGCCATAAGATCTTCACCCTAATCTCTTCTAAATATGCACAAACTTGGGAAGTTCCTTATATCTGTGTTAATACGACTTTTCTGCAAATTTGTATTGACCTCTCATTTTTCTTTCAGCTCATTTCCATCCATGCAAAACAGGAATAAAAACCTACTGTTCTTATTCATGATTTATTCTAATAGCACACAGATGCAAATAAGTTCATAAAGTGTAAAGTAGCAAAGAAGGATTATTTTTCAATTGCTTCTTTCCTGCAAAAATGGTATTAAGTCTGGTTCATAGTAAATGAAGGGCAGCATTTGTATCTTCATTCAAAACGCACTCAACAGGAAACAATCGTTCCAAATATGCTTGCCTATATAGATAGAAGTGTTTGTTTCCCTATGAGTTTAAATTGTAGCTTACAGAATGGATTCTGAAAAATTCAGTAATAAACTGCATCAAAACGGCATAAAAGGTACAATGCACCAAAACTGTTTGTTATATTTTCCACATTTTATCTACCCAGCAGAAACATAATGATGCTTGGGTGATATTTGACCTTATGCGCAAGCCAAGATGTGAATGAATGAATGAGGGATATACATAACAAACTTAGCTTTTTTAATTTTTCCTTAAAATAACTGGTAGCATATATCCACTAGGTTTTTTTTGCAATCAGAGAATGATCAGGACAACCAGTCACATTGCAATTCGCCATTGGAAAAATAGACGTGGTTCAATCCTGAGCTATGTGAAGCAGTCAGGGATTAGATGGATGACAGTCTGAGTGCAGGAAATCAGTTAGACCACTGGGAAACATTCAGCTCCCCAGTGCTCTGCAGCTCACCCTAAAAATACCCTCTGTGCTGGCCTGTGGGCTGAGGTAGTTGCACCCTCACTGCCATTCTTGTGTCCTCTCTGGGCCACCAGGATCTTGCTCAGCCTGTCAGACTTATAACTGCATTATTGGTTTTCACACAATATATAAATAATTTGCAAGCAGAAGTTTGCATGTAGGTCTTATATGTATATACATATATATATTAAAAAACCCCCAAACCAGAGGCTGACTTTGGTTTCTTGCCCAGACCTGACACTCTAAAGATATTTCAACTATTGATAAAAAATGTATTCTGGTGTACTGATCAACAGTTTTCTCCCACTTGTTTTTGACTACATGCAAGATTCCCACATATTTTTTATATCTGTAGTCACGTTTGGTAGTTCTGTTCCAAGATTCAGATATGTCTTCGTTCAGCAACAGTTTTAGGAAATTATTATTGCCAACTGATCTGCTGAATTGTTATTCAAACTATCACACAATGTTATATATTGCTGTAGGTTGCCCAAGAATAAGGTTTCACTGGAGATCAAACCAAACTACATCAAAGCAAACCAAACTAAATCTGTTCAAATCAGAGCTGTGGTGACAAAACCATAAACCTTTAAAACTTTCAGGGGAACTCAATACATTTCTGAGGAGAATTGTCTGATGGAAACAGGAGTGTGCATTGGATAATCCATGATGTGACCCTCGGACTTGTGTTCCTAATTAAAATACGGTCCTCGTTCAGAAAAGTGTTTAAGTAAGTTTTTCATGCACGTGTTCTTAAATTCAGTTAAATCTGCTATAGATTTAACGTGCCTAAATCTACTACGTTTGTAGAGAGCGTATTTCCTGTAGAGACCACACACAGAGTCATGACTGATAAGTTTGAAAAATAAAGCAACTTGAATGTGCTGTTATGCGATTTTAAAAGTAAATAAAAGTTAATTTGATTGACATGTTGTTTTTACACAGGTTCTTTTAAGATTCCAGGGAAATAAATCCTGCTGATCCTATGTTTTACTGTTGATGGCCACCAGAGTGGGTTTAAAACATTTTACTTTATAAAATATTGGAAATTTATTATATAAAGCTCCCAACAGCAGGGTGTAACATATTCATTGTTCCACTGTCTACTAATATTTGGACTTTTTCTGTTACTACAGAAACACTCCACCCCACATACCAAAATGGTGAAAGAACCCAGGGAAATAATAACGCTTATCGTCCACAACCTAACATATTTCCACCAGCCTATGGCACAACTGATCCTAATCACATTCAATAGACATTACATGTTCTTTCTTAACCTCTCCTATAGTTCATTAAGGACTGGAAAAGAATACTAGAGGAAAAGATAATTGCTGAAAAAAAGAATGTAAAAAGTTACTTCTTTTTTGCTGAGGGCCAAACTGTGACCATTCAGTAGCCCTGACAACAAATATGGCCCGTGAATCACTTGGCCCTTTCAACAACGGCCTTTGTGAATGGCCAGCCGACATGTACACGGTAAGGAGCCATTCCTCTGTGCCACATCCTCTCCTGACTATTTGACAGCAGTTTGCTCGAAACAGCAAATGGAAGGAGAACTGAACCAAATACAGCTGCTTCTTACACAACCACTGCACGAATTCTGGTGGAGGTCCTTTAATCTCCTTAGCCATTGCATGGTGGCAGGATGACAAGATATGCTGAACACAGAATTCAACAAATTCAAGTCAAGGATTGCTTTCTCGAATACCATGAAAAACCTCTCCCTCATAATTTCAGTAGCTTATCTGAAAGGTATTGGTCCCACATCTCCAGTTTAATTGATGTCTCCGATGGAATAAATCCCTTGAACTTAGTGGAAGTCCGGTTGCTTCAAGACCTCAGCGCGGGCAAATGTTTTCTCTCTGACTTTCAGTATAACCTATTTCTACTGAAGCTTTTTAGAGTCTACACTCTAATTTACATATAATTTTGTGATTGATGGTAGAGCTTCAAAATGGTTCTCTATGAGCTATGGAAAAATTACTGGCTACATCTGAAGACAGTTGTCATTTTCTTATCTCAGTTAAAGTAGATTTGGTTTCCAGGTTTTTCTGAGATCGTTATTAAGGAATGTCTTCAGGCAAAGGCAGGGTAAAATACATTTGGACTTCTAAAACTGCAGTTTGACAAACAACTCAGTTGCAGAGTTTTTGCCAGTATTCTTCATGAAACTGCAAAAATGTATATGAATGTATTGGTGTAAAAATGGTATAAAAACATGACTTTGAGCAGAAAAAGCTTTGAAGAAGACTCATTTGGTAGAATGGTTGGAGAAGCTCAGCACAGACCATGGGTAAAACTGGGCATGTGAAAAACCCTATTTTTGTTCAGAGGAACTTTTCCTTTTTTTGGTTGGAATAACAAGGCAACAGTTCAAATTCAGAAGGTTTTTTTTTTATTATTTGGAATCCAACCAGGTTTTCATTTTGAAAATGTAGAAAAATTATTTCAGTGTCAAAATATTTTACTTTGATAATACCACAAAATGTTTTAAATATTTAAATTTTGAAATAAATGTAGTTACTTAATTACACAATGCTTCGAGACATTTTCACATCTAAAATTTCAGTAGAATTGCTATATTCCAGAGAAAGTCTTCCATTTCCTGAAAAATGCATTTAGCAGTGGAAATTGCTGTATCTGAAGCTTTCTGGCCGGCTCTATCTATAAGGCTTATAGATGTGAAGTTATCTGTTACTCTGCTGAGGTGCAGACACAATCTCATTAGAAATGTTCAAAGTAGAGTTTTTCTGAGTCTCTTTTTTAAAAGGCTTTGTATCAAGCTTCAGACATTTTTCCATCAAGCACTATTGCAGAACTGACCTGAAAGGCTTTGGAGGAGGCTCAGGAGAACAAACCGAATTACAAGAAAAAAGTGGGTCTCCCTTGGTCCTCTAAATGGTATACATGCCCAAACTGAAGGATTGATCCAATGGCACTCATTTTTGATTCATCTGAACAATTAGAAGAACCATCACTAAAGGAATTAAAGCATGGACACTCCAAAGATGTGAATAAAATCTCTGATATGCAGAAGTAAACTATTAGAGACAATATTGGGATGCTGTCCAGTGACGGAATCAGATATGCTAATTATACATGTATGTTTTTAGAAACCATTAACATGTGGTACATAGCATTCAAGTACTGACCTACAACTATAACTCATACTGACTCACATCATTCTCATTTGGATTTTAATTAAAACCAAAGCTTTTAAACCTCAGATAACTAGTTGGAGCTGAAGTTTTTCCAAAGTCTTAGGTATTTAGGGGATGAATTCATCAACTTTATGGAGAAAGAAGCTAAAGTGATAATTTTAGGGCTAAATTTCCAATACTTCCAAAGAGGTGATTCTGCCACATGGCCTTTTGAGGGAGAGGTGCCATCTGACACTCCTAGCACTGCTGAGGGTCAGGTCAACCATTTAGTCTAGCAGTCAACAATCTTTCTTTTTCCTAGTTCTGACAGTAATTACATGACTTTGAAACTAAGTTCCTCATTATATCATTTTCAAAGGTGGTAAGGCTGGTTTTCACCCTGAGCTGTTGACTATTGTATATGAAAAGTGCTTAGAAGTCCAGAACATCACGACCAAAGATGGCTCACAGTGAACATCAAATTACAGACTCATACAAATTTTGTTTTAAGATCTTGGCTTTTAACCGTTTTGTGCCTCAGTTGACCTATCTGAGAAGAAAAAAAAAGTATTTATTTAATTGGCAAGGCTATTCTGAACTATAGGTAATATTTACACATGCACTGAGTCTATGTAATTAATTTTTCATTTCCTAAACTCTCAAGGAATTGCTAATTCGGCTTTCATTTTTTAGTAGCTCTAAACACTGCAAACTTTCCAAGAAAACATAAAAAAATAGTTCCATATGGATTGAAACTCTTATTATAAAATCCAGCAGAGTTATAACAAGGACCATCACAAAAGTCATGGATCACCTTTTGCAGTGAAGCAAGGCGTTACATGGCTAACCTTTTAAAGTTAATGCTGCAAATATTGTGGCAGGGTTTTTTTGACAGAACACATTTCCTACCAAGGGAAACTGCCCAGGTCCTCAAATTCCTTGCTCACCCATACTTGGCAACCTTGCCAGCTTGATAGCTCACGGTGTTGGACCTCTGCTTCATATCCCGGAGGAAACCTTTTCCTCACACTGCCACATTTCTGTTACCTCACTGCTGTAAGGCAACCATGCGCTGGGGTCTGGCCACCTCTGTTGGTGGCAGGCAGACAGCCCAAAACTGTTCCTTTGTGGCTGCTGAGTCCCAGAAATAGGGATTTGAAGTGAAACAGGCATATCTTTACCTAAAGGATGAAGGTGTAACTCCAGCACGTTCAGACATGTATCATGGACGTCTAAGCACGGCTCTGCAGATGCCAGTGCCGAAGCAACACGAGTCTTTTTGCAGGCAGGAAGGGGCATAAGGGGGACAACCACAGCCATACGTGTGCCAGCAGAACCAGCCTCGCTTCCATCACCCGGAAAAATTTGATGGGAAAGCATCAGATTTGGGCAATCTTACACTCAGGTAGGATTTGGGTCTAATTCAAACTGCAGTGGAAGTCTGTCAGAGCAGAGAGCCAGTTACAACTGACTATGGTTGGTTATGTACCCACGTATTTTTTTCCCCATTATTCCTTGGTTTTAGGCTTAGTTTCTAAATTAAAATTAATGAGAATAAATGTACTCAGCATGTTTGAAAATTTGAGCATGTATTACTCACCTAGCAATTTATTTTGAATCCTGATCTCACACAATAAAGTTTTTAAAAGTGACAGACCATCTCCAGAAACTGCAGATTCAGTACTAAAGCCCCTCATTGCTCTCACTGCCTTAGTTCATGGACTTGGTGAAACAAACTTTGGTACATTATCAGCCCATAATTTAAGAAAAAACCTGGGTAAATCTAAACCAGCTTGCTCCTAAGCAATGATAGGAGACATCATTCCTCAGTAAAACCTATTGCTCTGCCAAACCTTATCTTTCCCTTTTCCAATCTGGCAGTAGATACGTACAAAACAGATCATTACTTTGATCCTTGCCAGGGATCAATATATTGTGCATTTATGTATTTATACAAACACATATACACATTCCAACTTACTTAAACAGGTTTGGGAAAGTTAAACATACATCATAACAGGAAGCAAAGAGAGGACAGTTTAATATATTGATTATGGGAGTTATTACTACTGATGCCACTACAGTGTATACGTGAATTTACAGAGCCTGCTGGCAAGATTGCCTCTTTTCTCTCAGACCACATCTTTAACTCCTGCTAATGGCAGTTTATTATCAGGGACAGGTTAATCAAGGCTGGTCATATCAGTTAGGAGTGAAGACATGCATGTGAGAGTATGTGTATTCATATGCACACATACGTATACAACTCCTCTAGAATGTCTTCTTAGTGATTATGGAATATTCATGACAGTAGAACAGAATGCTTATCAATTTTTTCTATGGCTGGCATAATTTTCTTGTACCATTTATATACACCAGATTTTGTTTTTTCACAGACTTTTTTATAAGACACAAATGAAATGGGAAATTACTAGGAAGAGAAATCAAGGATTCCAAAGATCTACTACATGCAGTCATCCAACTACAACTATCCCATGAGCAACACAATATATATATATATATATATATATCAGTGAGTTTCTACTAGAGCATTTATTAGTTTACTGCATCTTTAAATGAGAGGAATAAATTCTTTGTAATGTAAGTGCTCTCCTGTAGCACACAGTTAGCTGTCGCCCTTCCTGAGGGGGCAGGCTGCACCGAGATTCCTTACTTGCTCCCTGAAAATTGATTCCAGAGTGTACTCCACCCAGGCACAAGAGGTGCATTGGCTGTTGAGAAATAGCTGGCTTTGCTCAGCTTGTTACTTTTCAAGCGATTGGTACCTCTCTCAGCACCGGTATCGCACGCACCTGACTCAGAGAGAGAGCAGCAGCTGGAACTGCATCTCTCTGCACAAATAGGGAGGCAACAGCTTTTTGCAGTTTCTGTCCTTTCTGCCTCAAGCACCCACGCAAGATTACTAATAATCTAACCTTGAATATGACTTCAGCAACTCTGAGGAAGAAGCAATTTACATCCCCAAATTCCTCCATCACACTTGTGCCTGTAGTTGCCCTAGTTGCCTACAGCCGTACCACATTAAGCAGAACCTGCAATTCCCAAATACCTACTACTTTGAATAAACTTAGGAGTTAGGCTGGGGTAGATTTCCTACTATCTTCTTTCAGGGACACTAATTTAGCTGATGACGATTTTCTAGGTGGTGGTGGAGATCCCATATACGAGGGCTAGAAGCTTCCCGTTCCTTTTATAGAGTGCCAAATGCTAAGGATGTTTGCTGGAAACAAATAAACCAAGCAACAACAGAAATGCTGAGGGTGACCTGGCCCCTTCGCTTGAACACTCCTCCTGGTTTGCTGCCAGGTCCTCATTTACCTTTTCCTCTCCCTCTGTACTTCTATCTGAGATCCCCAAGGGCTCTTCAGCAGAACCACTGAAGCTTTGCAGATCTTTTCCAACCATGCAGGTTTGCACACAGGATTCCCTGGCACAAAAAGGAACTGGCCACGTGTAGCAAGTTTGGTTGGATTTCTCCTGTTAACAGGTCCCTCGTACAGACATGAGCCTCAGACTACAATGTACAGGTAAGTGCAATGGTTGTTTGGAAGTAAAAATGTTTACTGATATTCTACGAAATTCTAAGAACATGTTTGATCAGCATATACTTTATATTTCTATCATAGGAACATATATGATTCAACTTTGGTTGCAAATTCTACTTGTAACAAATGATGCTGATTAAGCAACCAGAAAAAAGAGAAATGTGAAATCTCCCTTCTTGCAGGAACTTCGGACATTCTAATATTTAGTTTTGGCCCACCTTTAAAATTGGACTGCAATGATGCACAACACTTTGCATCTATGTAAGAGTATTAAACCATGCACTTTCTCTGCAAGTTCCATTTTAAATTTCTGGCTAGGCTACAGCTGTCTCAATACTCAGAGGCAAGAAACTTCCAGGACATAATAAGTCCAGGTAAAAATTAAACCAACTCACTGCTGATTGAGTAAAATCAAACTGAAAAATCCATATTGATTTTTGCCAAGAGAATACTCCTACAGAAAGTTTTAATGAAAATATTTCCACTTCTTGAAAAGTACATATTTTCAGAAAAACAAAAATCTAAATTCAGAGCCAGCCAGAATACAACTCAGATATCAGTATTTGAATTAGAAAACTCTTAAATCTAAACAGGTAATTTTGCATATTCTATGTATAAACAACACACACTTATAATACATGTATCAAATCTGGTTTTGACCGATATCTGGAACTGAATTTCATAGCAAAACATGGTTCAGTAGAACTATTAAGGTTCTTTTGTCCTACTTGTTAGTGAATCAGAATCCTCAAGGCTAGACAGCAAGTGAATTGTGGGCAAAAGCTAAAATGATGGAGAGAAAATGGATACTGAATCATTGTCAACTACATTGGCTGCCCTCCTTTTCCATATGTGTGCAGGCCCAATCGATAGTCCCTGTGCACCACCAAACGGCTTACCAGTAGCATCTTTCGGAAAACCCACCGATGCTGATCAGAAAAACTTACTATGCAAGTACCTGTGCCATTGCCTATGCAAAAAAATTGTCTATGCAATTGAGTCTGACTTCACTAATGCAGTATCACTTGCAAATCTGAGACTAAGAGTACAGAATTAGAGTATAGATAAAAAGAAAATTAGTGGAATAAAGTAGGAAAGAATTACAAACGTCATCCTTCTGAGCAAGTTGTTTTTACAATGTTGCTGTACTTCACGGTCATATTCATTTGAAGTATTAACTACCCAGATTAACTGGGTAGCTCATAACATTAGCCTTGATTTTTGGAGAAGTTACAAAAATAAATTGCTTTGGAGAGATACCTTCATCTTTTGATACTGTTCCTTTAATTCTGAACTAGTCTTATTTTAGTAGTTGTTTAACAGGTTAACTGAAAACTCCACAAGCAGGAACAGATTTCAGGCTTAAGGTTTCATAATTGATTCCACAGCAGTTGACATCCTTAACACTTTAAGTCTACTTGGCAGCTATGTGCCTCACTGCTTCAGCAGTGGTAATATTAAATGTTGCAGTGAAGGGAGAAAGCTCTGTCAAGGTTCTGAACTGAAGTTTTGCCATCTGAACCAAAGAAAAGAAAATCCATTAGGTAAAGATTTTTTTCATACAAGTATGATTTTATCCTTTAGTTATAAACGAATTTCAGTTTACCTTTGACACTTCCATGACCTGCAGCCTTATGCGCATTTTTGTGATACCTCATATTGAGAAGACCGAAGGCTGAAAGATATGTTGTCAGTCGTACCACTGTGCCATAGAGAGTTTTGTTCCAGCCAACTTGATCTGTACAAGATACTGACAAACTAACGAAACATTAAGGGAGAAAAATAGAAAAGTTTGAGGAATAGGAGTCCTTAAGTTATGGGAAGAGAAGGAGGAAACGTTGTTTAAGCAAAATGACAAGAACAGGAGAAACACTTAAAATGCTGAAGGGCATCAAGTAATTTTGGAAATCGTATCAGAATCAGTAAGATGCTATTATTCTCACAGGTTTTGTCTATATCTTCAATGAAATTATTCCCAGCAATGAAGTACAAGTGTCTAGGGAATAATGCACAGGCTGACAGAGGGAGCAAAAAAATCATGGTGTAGCTCCAAGAAAGGGAGGATTTATATGTAGTGTTATAAGAAGGGTATACAGTTTTATATGAGCAGGGGGGAAGATATCCTGGCACCGTGAACTATCAGCCTTTAGGATGCACCTGAAGCTCTGAAAGAAGTGCTTAAAATGCTAAACCAGCAAACAAACTAAGCAGACTAAACTGGCAAAGTGAGAAGAAAAGTACTGTAAGGAGGAAACACATATTAGCAAGGACATGGGCTAGAGGGTCCAATGAGTTTTTGCAGTCTATCGTTTTTAATAGTCTATGAAAATGTAGTTTTTAAATTTAATCTGAGAGCAGAGTTTATTTGGCACCCAAATGTTTTGTGATGGAAGAATCCAGTACTAGAGAAATGAAAGACTTTTGTTCTCTGCTATTAGAGAGTCTGAGAACATCTTCACCTTTCCAGATCAAATGTTATGTGCATCAGGTACAACTTCAATGGAAAAAGCTCACTTCGCAACATTCACACCTGAAACTCAATAAAAATGTGATCACAGGTTTTAAAGTTTTCATCTTCTGAAGGTCTCTTATCTACATTAAAAAAGTCTTACAACATCTTTTGACACAAGAATCACTTTTTTTTGTGCCCTTTTTGTGCTGGTAGGATCTTGTCAGTTTTCAGTTCCAATGAAAAATACTTTTCTTCTTTTATTTTTTTGAAGGCAATTATGGTTTGCTTGCATTCATGCAAAAAGTACTAATAACAGTAATTTGAGTAATTGTTCCCACCAGTGATGACTTACTGCTCATGGACTCCATCCAGCACAAAAATTCCTGTTGCTTAGAAAGCTACAGATGCAGCCTGTGCCACGGGATGATCAGGCTGAAACATGCAGCTCTGCTGAAATAAGAGCTCAACAATGATGATAATGAAAGCTAAAGCACTTCTGTACCAGGAGTAGGGACATTTAGGCACTATTATTTTAGCCTGTCTACTGATGAAGATCTGCGCTTAAGGATCTCTTAATCCCATGCTCCCTCATTTTTTTTTTTTTTTTTAATTCTGAGTCTGTCCTTTTCTCTCAACTGGAGCTGAACAACAAAATTGCTGTGCAAACCTCAGGAAAGTAATCAGAAAATATATATAACTTTATTCGACTGGTGGCAATGGGAAGTTATTGAAAACCTGTCTCTGCCACAGCTTGATAACCAGGAGAGAGTGAGAGGTGAAGATGTTAGCTCAGTAAGACAGCGATACTGTTAATCTCACTGAGGTGAAGTGAAAGAGCGTGAACGGAAGAGTCACACCACTGCAGGTGGCGGCTCATCGCGCTCCTGCTGTTAAGGCCACACATCAGCCGGCGGGCCGGCCGGTCGGCAGGAGGCTCTGAAAGGGTGAAAACCCCACCCAGTATGAACAGGGTGAAAACCCATCAGCCCGGTATGACAGCCCTCATGCTGTGGTGGAAGACACATGTAAAAGCAGTAGTCCTGGGCAATGCAGCTCACTTGTAATGTTCCCCGTGAATATGGGAAATCCAGATTACATGGATAGGACCCGCATCAGAGATGTCTGAAAACGAACTGCTCACAGCACACTTGTTTCTACACACAACAGACCTAAATTTGGAAACTAAGAAGGAAAGGTGTTGGGTGTCAAGGTAAAGCCTCTATTGTGTTTCCTATGTTAAAAAAACACAGCTGGAAAGAGATCATTGTAGTAATGACTCATTTTTAGCAAAATATTTTCATCCTTAAAAAACTGCTATGAACAAGAGATTTCCTGTATTAGTGTACCCACAGACAAAATTCTCAGTGTCTGGTAACTTCTCCTACCTGCCTTTCCACTTATACTAGAAGTGTGTTATTACAGTGTACAGTCGTATCTTTAATTGTGGTTCTTCACAGTAAAATAAAAGATATCATTAACCAAAACATTTATTCCTAGTTTTCACACTGCATTTCTTCTCAGTATATAGAAACTAATAATCACAAACATATCTGCAAATCCATTTTTTACTTTGGAGGCTGCGTACTGAAGGCTTTGCATTTATGACCAAATCCTTACAAAGAATTTTTTCACTGCAGAAAGAGATTTTTTCATTTGTGACAATCTTTGTTGTCAGTTTGGTTAAAAACATTGATCTTAGACATTCTTGACATTTTCCTCACAGAGTAAAAGCAGATTTATTCTACTGAAAATGACATGCTACATCCTACATGGATTGTGTAGGAAAGGTAGGCCTGAACATCAGCTAAAAGCACCTGAAGAAAGCTGTCTGCTTTTTCCTCTGGCCTGATTGCCCTCCCTACACATGGTCTCGTGAGCCAAGGCTGGATACTGTGTTTTAGAAGCCCCCAACGCCTCAGAATAACACAAATTCATGTGTGCAACAGACAGTTGCCTTTCAAGTGGCTGCGGCATCTGCACAGATTTCACCACACTGTGCAGAGCAAGCGGTAATTTTCCATCTGCGAATGGTGTTGACAGAGAGCAACAATCAGCCTTGCATCCAGGCCCAGCTCTACTTTTGCCTACCCAACAGCAATGAAAATTAAAGAAGAGAGATGCTGCTTTAATTAACAGTGCTGCAGAACTTTTGGCCATTTACAGTGTCTCCAGCCAGTCTGAGACATGCATGTTCTGCACTGATTTGTACTGGCTCAGGGCATACTTGCATCCATCTCCAATGCCAGAGCACAGAGAGAATAACAGAGATGCCGCTCTTGGGTGTCACTGGCATCTTACCTACAAAAGCTGGCAAGTGTACAAGAAGTGAGGAATTAAGAGATTCCACAACAGAATTAAATGAAAAATCTAAAATATCAATAGCCATATATTTTATCAGTCTGTGACAGATTTTTCAGGAAGAGAAGAAATATGAGAAACTTAGAGAGGTTTGAGTGAAAGCAAACCAAGCAAAATGTTTCTTCTGGTCCTAATGAAATAAATAGGATTTATGTGGTTACTAAATATATTCAGTAAACACCCACAACGGACACAATCCTCAGCCTTACTACTGAATTTGCATAGGGCCTCTGTACAGGGCACCATAAACCGTATTCTTTATAAGAGAGAAAACTAGCAATTGTTCATTTGTGAGATCCAGATGGATTTGGCTTGGTATGAAGTTCCTTTGTGTATGTTTTGCTGAAAGGGACTTGAATTCAAACATAAAATCTGTTTTCTGGCTATTTTAGTATATAACTGATGGTAGCACATATTATTTAGTATGGCTTGCTAGGTTTTCTGGTTGAGGGCTGTACTCAGAACTGATCTAAAGGCTTTTCATTAATGTAAACAAAATGAAGTTATGAGGAAAAATCTGCTGGGGATGAGGGCCAGAAAACAGTTAAATTTTGATTTGTTATGCAAGATTTGGGGGCAGAGTTCTCTACCTTTCTCTCTTCAAGCTAATTTGATCTCAGTGGGGACCCAGGGATTTTTTCTATTGACTTTATCCTATAGTGATGGCACACTATGACTGAGACTTGACCACAAAGTATGGGCTGGCTTAAATTTCCTCTACTTTACAAAAAAGTAGCATAAATTCTGAGCACCACACTCGGAGCTTACCAGGGACTGCTCCCACAGGCAGCGTGGAGGTGAGCATCCCACCTGCACAGAAGGTGTATCATGAAACGGAAGGTGTTTGAGAAGATAAGGAAGGAAGATGCTTCCGTACCCATCCACCTTTAAATCTAGATCTGCATGTTGAAGAGAAGTCAGGGAGGAAAGCATGGCCAAGAAGACTTGTAGATATGTCTAAATTACCCCAGGCAGCAAGTGAGAGGTTAATTCATGACCTGTGGAGAGCGGAGTTCGGAAAGTGAGTGTCTCAGCTTAGAGAAGCCCAGTGCCTGTGGTGGTCTTTAAGCACCGTGCTTCTTACCACAGGCTTTAACAAGCTGTAGAGCCTAAAGAAATAAGGAGCAACAGAGCTCCAGCAGACCTGGAACATCTGTTTTGGGAAAAGTAGAAACTGAGAGCAGCCAAGTCTTCTACTCCCTCTTAATTCAGGTCCTAACACAGTAAAGCTAATTGCAAAATAATAACTATGTAAGGATACTTTAGCAACAGCTAGGATATTAAAAGTACTGTACTTGATACACTTAAGACTGTCCTTGCAAAAAATACATTAATGAACTCTTGTATAAACAGTGGTTTTCCACACTTCAGGGACTTCTTTAATTCTTTAATTTAAAACACAAAAGAAAACTAGAAGTGGATAAACACAGTTTCAATTTTAAGCTCTCTTAAATTTCAAACTCAATTTCAAAACCCAAGCTCTTTATGTTATGTTTTCAAATTGGAAAACGTGACTATGCAGAAAGGTAGCACAAAGTTTATGCAGCAGTTAGGTCCCAATAAGGTCCCCCTTCAAACTTTGACTTAAATTTCTTCCAAAAGCTGTATTAGCCTTCTCAATGGAATTTTATTTTATCCCAAATGAATATTTTTGTTAAATCTTTACCCAAATACATGTTATGAAAATGCAGTTAATCTCAGAGAGTACCAAAAAAGTACCAAAATAGAATCAGTTCTTACAATAACAGATTTTACTTTTATGAAGTGCCTTCATCTTAGACGCCATTTAAGCAGCTTACGTATGTCTGCAAAACATGTTGAGTTTCTAAGATAAAAGAGTTTAGATAAGAGCACAATACCTGTATTAGGGCTGTTACATACACGAGGTGATACAATACAATTGCAGTTTCTTATTTACTATATTTTCCAAAGATATTCAAATTATATATAATTGTAATCTTGTAAAAGACAAAATAAAACCAAACAAAACCCCACCAAACTCTGCTCATCTTTCAAATATTTTATCTTAACAGTAATGAAGAGTGATTGGAAATGTTTTAAGAAAAGAATAAACAGAACTGTGATAGCTGAAAATGAGAGTAGTCTTTCAGTTTTGCTAGGAGCATAAATTTCTGTAGTAACTTAAATGAATTATAATTTTTAATTCATTTAAATTACTACAGAACTGCGTCCACAAGTTCTGAGTTTTGCTTCATGAAAACGTAGTTACAGTTTCCTCATAACCAAGAAGACTGGTGTGTTTCACACCCAGACAGACTTCCTTGGGAAGTCACAGGTTCACTGCACTTGACTGATCTGAGTTTCTTCTGTAGGATTTTCTTTATTTACATAAAACTTAGGCAAAATTTTGTAATGAAGATCTTAAAAACACTGGATACACAGATAAATTGTTGTATAGTAAACAAAAAAAAAAGAAGGGAAAGTTGTGATTGATAGTGCTGTTACATTAGATATTCTGACTGTAAACTAGGTTGTGGTGAGAGATCACCCCTTCCTTCTGTGTTTCTACAGTAGCTCCCTTCAACTGGATGGGTCACCCTATGGGTGCTGCCTGCAATAACTCCAGGCACAGTTGTGCCTTCAACATATAACTGACCTAACAATTTTAGCCAAAGAAAAAAAGCTTCCTGAATTTCCAGGTGCTTCTCAAAGATGGAAGATGGTTCAACCTGTCATCTCTGCTTTTGTCTGAATTGCAGAGAAGGTATAGTTACACATTTCTGAGTTCAAGTTTAAGATGTGGAAAGACAAGTCTCCTGAGCTGTGACTAAAACCGATTAATCAGCTTAACCTTCTGAGAAACACATATTTCACCTCTTGCCACCTACATCCTCACTTCCTCTTCTCCTCCCTCGGAGATTCTCATGCCTCTACAGAAGCAACAGAACATAAAATAAAAGCAACCAATTTTGTAACAATTTTTAAAATGTTTATGTGCTGGCTTCATTTCCCATTGATTATAATAATTATTAACTGCCACTACATTTAGGTCTTGTTCCATCCAAATCAGAAGTAGGAAGCCCAAACTTTAGTGTAAGAGCTGTTTTTTCATTAGTCTTCATCTGGTTATTAGCAGGAAGTGCTAAATAATCCAGAAGTTCCTTTATTATTAAATGCCAAATCTCACTTTGCAAACACAAACATATCCCATAACGTATCAGATCCTCGAATACATGACCTGAGCTTAATTGCCACAATCAAAAAAAACAGCCTTCACTTAGCCATGACACAAAGATGTTTTTCATTAAAAGGAGCAGCAGGTTGTTTTTATATGAAAAAATGATGTATATGTCTTCTGTATACCTCCAATAAGTACAAAATGAACGCAATGGTTCCAATGGAAATGGTATATATCAATCAGCAATCCGCTCATACTTGTGCTTGATGCTCAAAACCCACCAAAATGTTTAAAATATTTCATGTTCTCTTTACTACTATCAGCTGAATGCTTTCAGAGAAATTTAGGAATTGGATTTACGGAACCAGTTTGCTGCAAAGTGGTCTCTGCAGTTTGATAGGCAGTATTTCTTAGTACCTGATCACTGAAATTGAAATAACGTGGACTGAAATAGTGATTCCAAAATCAAAGTAACAATATAAAACTAAATATAAAATGATTAATTTCTAAACTGAGATTAAATCACCTTCAAAGAAAGCCTAGCAGCAGCTATTGTAGCATTCACATAAATTCCTTTGAATTGCATTTTAAATTTCCGGGTAGTGTGGAGAAAAGCTTTGGAATGTTAAAATAACTTTTAGGAACTTGCAGATCACTTTATTTTCTCATTTATATAAATGTAAACTCAGAGCAACCTCACTAGAAAGCCAGGAGTCACTCCAAGCTTACGCTGATGTGAACTAGGGTAAAATACAGTACCAGTAACCTTTTCTTTCCTTGATTTCTCCCTTAAAGGGTAGCAAAGACTAGAGGAAATACAAGAAATTTTCCAGTGGATTATATTTCCATAAGACTCTGCAAACATACCATCGTCAAAAGAAAAGGATCTACCATTAATTTTCTGCTCTGCCTAGAGACCATTCAGCAGATGAGTACTAAGAGCTGAAGAATTATCATCCTTCTAAGACGACCAGCCCTTGACCTCCCAAGACGAACACGAATAATCACAACTAAGGACATAGGAGTATACATATAGCTGTGGATATATCCACATATATGGGAGTTTGGAAGATGAAGCAAGAAGATTGTAATCCTGCTTAGCAGGGCCTGGTTTGATGTTCATGTCTGGTAATAAAATGCCTATTTGTATTTCCCTTACGAATACTGCACCTTGCACCACGTCTGATTTATTTTGAATAGTTCAAAACATTGCTCCCTCCAGTCTAAATTCATTTTCATCACTGTCAAGCCTTGTCTGCATCATCAAGTAAAAGCCACATTTTACAGTTGCCGTGACAAACCAATAGTTTTGTTTCATTATCAGAATTATTCATCAGTAATTCGTTAACTACTCTTCTGACTGCAGATAACAACCAGGAATACGGACCTTGGATTGCTAAACTTCCTTTCATTTCTAAAACCATCCACTCCCAGCTCTGGTGATAAAGAAGGATTGATTGGTATTAACATTTTCCTTTTCTTTTCTGTCTGCAAAAAGCACTAAGCAGCACATGCTGGATATTTTTATGGATACACAGACCTTCTATCATAGTGTAGCATTCATAAACTGTGACAGCTATTTCTACAGGTAGGCAAAGCAAACAAAGTAGAAAATAGCAACCGTAATTGAGGTTTGTAAAAAAACCTGGTGGAGTGTTGTTCAAATAAAGAAAGGTCCTACGGTTATTTGCATGGGCTTATTCCAAGAAGAATTATTTTTTCCCTTTTAGTTACGAATTCTCCTTGGGAACACAATAGGAAATTTGGTATTTTTTTCCTTAGTTCCATAAGGGTCACATACAAAATTGAGAATGACAGCCTAGACTTTTATGTAATTGCCTTTTATTAAATGCAAAAGCTACACACAAAGAGTCTGCCACACAGACAATACTAATCTCATTATTCATACCCTAGGCAGCAGAGCTTCTGGTCACAAAGAGAGACATTACAACAATATTTAAACATATTGTATTGATATATATTAATGGCTGCTAAATTACAAAAAAAGTTTCCTGGCATGGCACACATAACTCTTGTCTCTTCTGGCAATGGCACTGAAGTGTTCAGTGCAAACCGCTTCTGGAAACAGAGCCTTTCACTTTCTAGTGCAACTATGGGCTTTGTGCTTCAAAAAACTATATCCAAAAAGACCCTATGGATGACTGAAGCATTTAACTGTGCTGCAGGGATTCCTGCCTCCTTACCCTTATTTATCGGATTCCCATGTAATGCCTAAGAATTCACACTCGTAGGTTAGTTTGTCACCAAGAGTCATGTAAATATTTCCTTTGGAATGCCCCAGGAGGAGATCAGCCGAAGGGTCTGCAGGCGCCGCTCCTCCCCTGCTGCTGCCTGGCTTCTTTTCTTGCCCTCCTCTTCCCCAGAATGCCCTCCTGGTGAAGGCGTTGGGAAGTCTATGAGCACCCTGGCAGCACGGCACTGCTGAATGTACATGATAGCAGATGAAACCTAAATCTGTGATATTGTAAGACCTGTCTGGTGCCTCTATAACCAAATTATTATCTGCGCAGTATCGCTGATGGTTTAATCTCAGTTTTAAGTATGTTGCCAGGTTTTTGTGGTTGCCACACTCAGAATAAATGCTAAGTTTGGAAAGAGTTCAGCTGCTTTTGAAATACCTAAATAGGAGCCAGACTTTGTTTTTAAAAAAATTAAATTCACACAGTGCCAGTGTTGCTTCAATGCTTCGATGATGTGGTTCACAAGCAAATGTTGCAAAACTCCTGAAAAAGATAATGCTTATTTTCTGAATTGTCCTTCTAAACAGGACAAAGGAGGAGGGGAATATGAAAGGAGAGAGAGTTTCGCTCTCTGCTTAGCTGGAGTGCTATGTAGGAAAATGAAATGTTCCTGAAGTTTGGAAGCGAGTGTGTTACAGAGTGACCCTGGCAGACTGCATTGCGGGTTGCAGGAGCACCGCGGGTCTGAGCTGACTGCTCCTCTCCATCTCTTGAAACACTACCTTGACAGGAAATTTTTGTTTTCTTTCAAAACAAATTGAAAAATTAAAGCAGAACAAGAAGGAATGTGGAGAGGGCACACTGCCTGATGAGGCTAGGGGAGATAAAAGGGAACGAGAGCAGAAGAGGTGAGAAAGGCTTTAACATTTCAAAGGAAATATTCTTGTCACCCTTCCTCGAGCTGCTCTTTGCAGTGAGGTTGTCAAGGATCAAGGCTATATATCAACATGCGCAAGTCACCTCGGTTTTGACATTTCCTATTTTTGCAGAGCTTTTGATACTGGAACACTAATAATGGACCTTTTAACATGGAGTTCTGCATGTAATTCTGATTTCCAGCTCTTCAAAGGTCTGAAGTCTGAGTTAGTTTGAGGAATCCTTTCATTAAGGATTCTTTCCTGATTTGTCCATACAAAAATATATTTACATTTATATGCTCTATTTTCTACATGCTGCTAGTCTGAGTACATTGACCTATTTCCCATTTTTGCTAGACACAAGATAGTCATACGTTGTGATTTTAATTTACTGTAGACATAGTAACAAAGTTAATTGACAATAAATAAATAGATAAATTGTGGGACTGAAGGACTCCAGGGATCAAAAAGCCTGCGAGAAACCAATGCTCAGAATACTGATTTCTGATAAACAGTAAGAGCATTAAAATATCTCTCAGTCTGACATTTGGCTGAAAGTTACGTATTGATTGTACTGAAGTGATTCCACAAAACCTTGCTGAGACAGGCAGTGCTAATCAAAAAGAGAATGAAAATCTTCAACAGGAATTTTATCTTTACAGAAAATGAACAGTAGGATGAATGTTTCTTGTACGAGCTTTTAATTATTTCTAAATTATCAGCAGTCTTTCGACAATGAAGGAGGTGGATTATAATGGGTGCTCTAAACGCAAAGGAAAACATCTTTGCCAAATGAAGGAAACGTGCATTATTGCAAGCCTGTATTGACCACGCAAGATGAAGAACATGTCGTTAAAAACGACAGAGCAAATTAACTACTTTGATAAAACATGTGACAGCTCCCTGGAATTGCTGCCTACTTTGCATAATTACAATAGCTCTTCAACAATATCACTCTCCATAGATCATTTTAGTTGTTTTCCCAAGGCACATTAATTCTTGCAGCTTTTCCAATTTAACTCATTTACCTCATTCCTATTTACTCAAGTTTACTCTTTTTTTTCTTACCTTTGATCATTACCTAGTGTTTAATGTAAGCCAGTCACATGAATTCATGGCAGTCGTTTCAGGAAAACAGAAATGTGAACCTCCACTTATGGAAAGATCGTACGCACACCAGCAGACCTGCTGCTGTGCTCCTGTTTGCTAAGGAAGTAAAGCCCTGTGCCAACATTTCCAAAACTGGATACCTAAACCTATGCACCTAAATGTATGAGCATAAATCCGAGCTGCTGATTCAGAAACTCTGAGTCACTCCATAATTGCCGGGCCTCCCAGGGCACTCAGAAAGCACAGACCTGAATTCTTCATCCACCCAGACACTGCTACCCGCTCTGCCAACTGTGGGTCCCCTGGCTACTCTGGATTCATCTTCTGCCTGCAGGGAAACAGAGGGCTGACGGCCCTGGTACTGCATAAAGCAGCAGAACATGTCATAATGGGAATGTACTTCCCCATGAATTCCCAGGAAACCTCACAGGAATACCCAGGGCTCCTTTTGCAGCATTTCTGCCACACAGCCCCAGCACACCTGCTTCCAGCCTCATGATAGTCATTTAGCACCCTAGGATCCCAATCCAGCCTGATTTCCTTTCAGGTTATAATTACCTTGCAGCTGACTTTGTTTCTGTTTACCTCAAACAAAAGGGGACTTCTAAAAATGGAGTCATTATTCAGAGCAATACTGTGTGCTGAACAACCTACGTCCTCCTTCTGCTTGCCTGGCACTGTGTGCGAAAGAGAAAGAGAAGCTGTGGCAGAACTCCACAGCTTGGAAGATGTCATATACTCGGTACAAGCAAATACTGAAATTTGTTAAGCCCAAATGTAGTGTCACCTCAAAAATAATCTCCATACCAGTTGCCGAGGTTTATCGCAAATTCCCTTTTCGCTTGAATGCCGCCTTTTTCAAATTCACAAACTATTGGCTAAGCTTTCTTTCCTAGTTTGCAGTTATCCATAGGCCGGGAACTTAATAAAGCAAAATAATTCAATAGTCTTGTTTGGAACAAACAAGTTAGTCCCATCATTCCACACATTAAATGGCAGAAAAACTCATAGCTGAGAAAGACAAGGGGAAAGGTAAACAGAAGCAAGTTTCCAAGAACTCTCTCAGTAGTCTTATTATTCATTATCTTGGATACGATCTGGATTTTTTGGCACCATATGCGTTGTCAGTGGCTTTCCTGCCAGAAATCCCAGGGCTCGGGGACCCTGCCAGTTAAGAACTTCTTATATGAATTGCTGCTTGAAAATTATCTTTATTAAAGGAAGAACAATGGCATAGAAAGCTAAGAAACTGTATTAAGAATGGTGTAGTGCTGAAGACACTTGTAGTTCTTGCCGTTGCACCCACACGGATTCAGAAATTATAACCAATATGTGCTGCATTGTACAGTGGTCTGCTGCTACGGCTGTTCTTTGTAACACCTCAATAAACATATGTGGGCAGGGCACATCATAGCAGAAGTTGCACCAAGTGCTGTTATTTTTATCCCTGAAACTACCACATAGGTAGTGACATCAGGAGTTATAATTTAGAACATCCTACAACAACCTGGAAATGGTAAGAAAGTTCTAAAATATTTTCCAAATAGACCGAAAGAGTTCAGCCCCTGCCTTAAAAATCTATGCAAAAATTGTGCATAAATTCCTTTGAAGTGCCTGCTAGACTTATAAGCTGCCCATAACAGGCAATTTTGATAATCTAATTTGCTTATTGGAATCTGTTTTGCTTATTTGGCCATGAAATTCTGATTTTTTTCCTTTAAACTACAAATCATACTGCCATATTTCACTCCTTTCTGTCATTTTCTTCTATTGGTAACCTACATAAGTGGTAAATACAAATATGACATAAATTTTGGCTGAACATTTCAACAAAATTTCCACAGAATCATTCACTTCCTGGCAGCATCTCTTTCTGGTTCAGGGAAATATTCAGGTTCATTAAGTCTTCTGTCTTCACACTAATAAGACCGTACCCATCTGTTTTCCNTACAAATATGACATAAATTTTGGCTGAACATTTCAACAAAATTTCCACAGAATCATTCACTTCCTGGCAGCATCTCTTTCTGGTTCAGGGAAATATTCAGGTTCATTAAGTCTTCTGTCTTCACACTAATAAGGCCGTACCCATCTGTTTTCCAGCAACAGTCAGAAGAATAATGTTGGCTTGCTCAACATGCACAACATCAACACCTGGTTAAATTCTGCCACCATCAATGAAAAGCTCTCAGGAATAAACAGATCCATTCAAAAGAAGAGATTTAGATGTTAGATGTTAACATGATATGAATGTAACATATTGCACTATCCATGTTATTATTTTCGTCTTCTAACTATATTAGTGATTTTTTTTTAATAGAAAACAGAGTTGCACTGAAAAATATAGGCCTTATTCTTACAGGTGTCCTAGAAAATAAAGCAGAAAAGCTAAGCAAAAAAAAAAAAAAAAAGAATTTTATATAAAGAGAACTGTTTTGAAATGGGCTTTCAAAACGTATCAATGATTTGCTAAGGCGATCTACTGTCACTGCATTTTGGCTTTCAGCTACTCTCACTATGTTATTTAAGTATNAAAAAAAAAAAAAAAAAAAAAAAAAAAAAAAAAAAAAAAAGTATTTTATATAAAGAGAACTGTTTTGAAATGGGCTTTCAAAACGTATCAATGATTTGCTAAGGTGATCTACTGTCACTGCATTTTGGCTTTCAGCTACTCTCACTATGTTATTTAAGTATTATAATCAGTTTTCATCTCATAGCACAAACTGTAAACTTCAGATTTACAAGGAAATGAAATGTTGGAAAATAAACAGGAATTGGTAAAACAAACACACCCATGTGCAGAAGGAAACTGCCTCTCAGAATGTGTTTGTTTAGAAATAAATAAATGAGTATCACAGAACATGACGCTTACTGTAATTTGTATTGCAATCTAGTTAAAGAGGGAGACAAAACTCAGGTGAATTGCTTTATATTCAAACCTTTCCTATGAGTCTTCACTGATTCTGTGAAGAAAAGTTAATCTGATTTTACTCAGACATCACCCATTTTGCCTCTAGTGGGAGCTTTCTATCAGTTAAGTCTCAACAAGAGGCCACCCACTAACAAAGATACAGCTGCTGCCCAGAAGGGTGGGTAGTCATGCTTTAGCATGACATTAGAAGCAAACTCAAACAGTGGAAAGGGGATTGAGCAAACAGAAAAGAACGACAAGTGTCAGTGCAATAAAATGACAGGAAGTTATCTGCAAGGATATGTCCTAGTTGTCCCAGAGAGAATGAGAATGGAAAGGCTGGAGGCAGGAAAAAGGTCCAGAGTGATATGCATTTGAAAGCTGTTCTTGTAGGAAGAATGGGGTCATTCAAGGAAAAGAGAAGACAGTCAAGCTGATACACTTTAGTTTTGGACATTCCTGTATATTCCTTTTTAATTTCTTGATTTTGCAATAAGATTTGCCTTATATCTGCTTACTTTATACCACACCCGGCTCCTTTTGACACCAAACTTGAGACAACGTCCCATGACATAATTAATCTCATAGTGTAGCTGTATGCCTCAACAACACTCGCTCCTGGGCCAGCCTCTTTCGGCCTCTGCCTCCGTGAATGAACCAGTCTTGGGACCGCCCAGTGACTCCAGAGTGGTGACCTGGGAGATCTACCCTCTGAACCGCACAACGCACCGAAGGAAAAAGGAGGCTCTGGATGATACACTCATCTCTAGGCCATTGATCTTCCTCATATAATCAGGCAAAAATAGAAACCTGGATGATTGGAGTTAGCCTTTCTTAAGGATGGATGGCCTAAGACACTAGGTAGGAGAGCAAGGGGCTCTTTTTACTCAGTGGGCTCCATTTCAGTCTCTGCTGTGCGTGTTTTGTCACTTTGTACTCCTAGGTACTAAAACTGTATAAAAAGGCTCATTCAAAAATTAAAAACAGTTTTGCCAAATGTTACCTGGAAAGTTTGGCCAGCCTTATCCTCTTGCATTTTACCACATAGCGTCTTATCGAGGCAGACTGTACTTCTCTGTTCAATACTGCAAGCATTACAAACATGAGAATAAAAACTAAAAAGTAACTTTAAAAATATAAAATATAAACTTTGCCTGAGATCATGCTAAAGTATACTATTAATGATTAAACTATTGCAGTATTTATAGACTCAGTAAATTGCTTGTTAAAGTCCATTACCATTTTCCTTTTTATTTCTTCTGGCACTATGTCATTTATTAGCACAGTAAAAGTTCCTGGAAGATCTAACTGCTATTACTTACATGTTATAAATGTTTGACTTTTTAACATTTATCCTAGGCTTGGAACTTTTTTTTCACATATTATCCTGTGTTTTAAATTAATGAAAACATTGTCGTTTTACTTTCTCAGTTGTATCCTCACCTCAATTTTGTGTGAGTGTGTGCTTGGAAAGTTAGTGCTTTCAAGCTTCAATGGCACACTCAAAACTTAATAACTTTTCTCTTGAATCAGAACACTGCAACCTACATAAACAACATTGAGTCAAACTTCAGCCCATCAAGGCAAGAGCTACAGTCTTATTCATAATCATATGAGGCCATGCCCCATTGTGGCCGCCTTCAGAGACGGCTGCGTAGTGCTCATTTTCTGACCCCTGAAGAGGGAATGTGGGACACGAGGCACTTCAAAGAACAAGCCTTCACAGTCAGAGCTACAACAAATCCACAGCAGAGTGGCATAGAAGTGGTTCTGAGATCCTGTCAAACGCTGATTGATATCCTGTGGTGCTTAAACAAAATTTAGTTAAGTCTCACTGCAACTCCCAGAACTGGAAGAGAAGCAAATTCTTTTTTAATTCAGTATGCCCTATCAGATTTATGGGAGAATGGGGTTTTTTTTAATAAAACCTGGGGAAGGTCTTTTTCTTTTCTTTTCTTTTTTTCCCCCTCTTCTAGAATTACTGTCTGGGTGGAATTTGACAAACTCCTCCATTTGTCTTAGCCAGTAACTAGCTCCAACTGTACTGGGCTAAACTAGTCTGGAAAACTAAGGTATACTGCTGTTGTTGTGGATATACACCATATAAACAGGGGCCTGGCATGTGACTCTGGAGAACAGGCTGTGTGCTGGTGCTCCACGAACTTGTCCCTGTCCGAGGACGTGTCCTACCAAAGTGAGAAAGCTGCCTGTCAGACAGCTGGTCGCAGACAGCCTGCCCTCAGTTGTGCAGCTCCAGAACAAGCTCCTCCACCTGCTCGTCTGTGTGCATCTCACTTGGTCTGCAGCTCAGACGTCTTGGTTGCTTTAGTCAGTCTAAGCACTAGCTGTTGACAATCTTCCTCTTCATTCCCAGTTATGTCTTTCATGCTCTGCCTTGTGTCAGCATTAGGATTTGGGCTATTGTAGATAAACTTCATGTATCTATCTGCAAGGTGAATTTGTAGTTGGATAGGGTTGCTGAGCCACTGGTGGTAGGCCACAGGAGGGAGAGGAAGGGACGGCCACGGCTAGGTGGTCCCTTGCAGCTCCACCTGACACTTTGAGCGCTGAATGAGTCAATGTCTAAAGAGAGTGGAGACCTGTAGGTTGCCCCATGCTGCTGCACAGGCTTCTCTGTCCCTGGGATCATCGTAGCAAACAGTATCATGGCGCACGTAGGAGTACTACAGGACATCAGGAACTAGGAACAGCGCAGGCCAGTGCTTGACAGAACACTGTGGAACACAGCAGGGAATACTGCATCTGAACAGTGACAGCTCAAGGCTGTCAATGGATCAATCATTAACGTGATCTACCTAAAGCCTTACGTGCATGGTATTTGCTTTAAAATGAGCTGCCCTGAAGAAACATCCAGGTCAGAGACTTGGTAAGTAATTTGAAATCATCTAAGACTAAATATACTCTGCAAAACAAGAGTGATGAATATTTCTGTCCAAAGGTTAGAGATGTTAGATATGCTACAGCAGCTCTTCAAAATTCATCAGCATCAGCAGACTCCCAGGCTCCTAACAGATGAAAACCAGTAATATGACAATTGCATACGTAAATGAGACAACACTTGAAATTCCGGTAAGAAACAGCTAAAATAGGTGCATGCTATGTAACACTCTGGGTAAGTCCTTCAGGATTTCATAATCAGAGAACTTTAAAGGTTAGGTGCTGGGTCCTTCAGTCCCCAGCCTTAAAAGAAATGCTCACCAGTTTACACCATCAGCTAAAACGGTAACACGATTCTAAAGTACCGCAGGAGAAAAACGGCTCACTTTAAGCTAAGTCGTCAAGCGGTGAAGTTAGGAATTACATTTACTTTGTCTTCTTCCATATATTTATCATGCAACAGGTAAGTAAGGGCTGGGTGAAGCCACAAAGGTGATAGGGATGGTTGTAGCCTCTCCCCTGGGGTGTGACTGCTCCCTATCCCATTACCCTGAACACAACCGCAGCGGGACTCCAGCGAGGGATGTCCAGTGTAAGGATCAGAAGAGTCTTCTGAAGCAAAGTCGTATCAACAGCAATGACAATAGCAAGACAAAAAAACCTACTGTAAGATAAGTTTATATAGGCGCATAATGGCACAGCACTTACTAACAGCACTGACATGACAATGACTGCTCCCTGGAAAATTCTCAGGTTTTTGTATTTGCTTTCATTCGACATTAATGCAAGCACAAAAGTTTTCCAACTCTTTTTGTAAGAAGACGTGAAGTGCGAGAAAGCATACTGCGCATGACTGCATGCCACTACAGGGCAATGGAAACTGGAAACTTATCTCCTTTGTCCGCCTGGTTTGCAAGTTTAGGACACGGCCTGACTCCCCTTAAGCAGACTTTCCATGCTGCACAAAATTTATGACTGTATTTTTTCTCTGCTTTAGCTTACTTTTCTCTAATCCTGCAGATACAGCAAACAAGTTTAGGTACAGACAGAAAAACCTAGAACTTGTTGAGTTTGGGTTTTTTCCCCCATCCGGTTTTCCTTGTCAGTTGCTTTAAGGGCTTTATCCAGCTCTTTGGAGTGCTTCTACCTCCTTACTCTTAATGGATTCGCTCCACGCTTTCCTATTGGCATTTCCACCTAAACACGCCATTGCTTTAGTTTTTCCTTACATCAGTGACACTGAGCGAATGGTTCACTCCTCAAGTGACCATCAACTTTTAAAAAGTACTTGTATATCAAGATAAATCCTTAGCTGGCCTCGCCCTCAGTCAGCCCACCCCACAGCAAGCAGCAGCAAGGGCTGCTGGAACAGCGCGTGTAGCCCTTGGATGCCAGAGGCTGCGGGATTTCTGCACCAGAAGGATGCTGTGATATATTTCCTGTCATAACTTGCTCCTTCATTTTAATCACACTAGCCCTAAACCACAATCTATTTACTTGGATTTTTTTTTTTTTGTTGCTGTTTTTGTTTTTAATCACTTCTCAGGCTATAATCTTAAAATACGTCATATCTATACAAGTCTTTCTCTGACTTTTTGGAAACTTGACTCCTCTTTTCTTGGTTGTCTGTATTGCTCCTGCAGAAGGCCTGAGCTGTCTTAGAAGAAAATATTTCTTAAGCTTTTCCTAAAGCTTGTCAGTCAATCTCAAAGCCTTTGTGATCATCAGGAGGGGTTACAGCTCATGGCTTAAAAAACACCATTCTGCAACCAAATATACTCCCAAGTCTTCCTTATTAAGGAACTGAATTTAAAATCTGATAATACAAGAAGAATGTGGCAAATTAACTACAGGGCAAGTTAAGGAAATCCTCCAAGAAACCACTTTGATTCGTACTCAGCTTACTCAAGACTTTATTAATTCCCCTTTCACCCACTTAATTAAAACACTTTCCTGAAATAGCAATAAGCAAGCATTACAGAAAATTTTATTTTAGTCTCACATTTCCCTTTCAAAAATGGTCAGCCTTTCATCTGATGAAAATTAAACACGATAGATTCATAGAGTAATATAGAAAACTCAGCTGAGACCATTTGATTTTTAACAGCTTGTTCCCTTGTATCCAAGAGCTTAAATAGTCCTCTATTTCAGCTTTTTGATTACTTTGATATGTGCTGCTCTATCCTCTTGGAACCATCTTCTAGGAGGGTTATTGATTCTGTGAGAAATCCATTTTCTGGTTTTCCAACAGGCTATAAAACTGTCATGGTCCATGTGATGAAATTCTTAATGGTGCTTTACATATTGGTCTTGTTTCTCCTTCCTCCATTCCCCTTTAAATGCCCTGAGAAATTACCCCAAATGCACACAGATTTTTTTATCTCTATTCCGCCCTGAAGATCCTTCCGCACCGTGTCTCAGAACCGCTGGGATGTGACCCTATAGCAGGTATGAATGTGAGCAGGGGTTTTTCATCGTGTACAGTTTAACTTACGTGGGATCCCTCTTGTCGCTAAGACGGACAGCTAAAGGAAACCGCGCTATTGGGACTGTGGAGAAAGGAACAACGTTTCTTAGATTTAAAATCAAACCAAAGACTAGGAACTGTTTTATTAAAACCCCTAATAAAAGCCTGACAATCCAGATACCAAAATGGGCCTGGCTGATGCACACAGTGAGAAAAAACCCTATTGTCTCAGCATTTCTTACAGCAGCCCCATCCCTATCCCCAGCCCAGGCAGCCTGCAGCAGCTCCAGCTGTTGGAGAGGGATCTGAATGGTTTCCAGCTGCTCCAGCCAGCTCAGTTCACCACTGGTTATTGCTGAGGCAGCACTTCACCTAGGAAGGTTTATATTAATAAATAAAGTGTTATAATCTATAAGGAGAGGACTGTACAAAGTTCATGGTGTTTTTTTGGATGTCACCTGACAAAACACACAGTACGCACTTCTTATTCTCCAGTGCATCAGCATCTCTCTTGGGTATCTTCAGTACAAGATCAATTCTAATATTAAAACAGGGGAACGGTATTTAGCCAAAAAAGTGGAGAATAAAATTCTGAGTCTGCTGAAATATTAACAGCTTCACGTTGAAACTTCCACGATTTTCAGTTGAAAGAAAAGCCAGGGAAAAAATATAAAAGACTCAGAAATATGTGGGAAAATACATCCTGCCCCAGGAAATCTGGGCACCCCAGTTCCAGCTAATTTGGAGAAAATCCACAGGTTGCCATCTGTGCTCCCTGCCCAGTGAGGATAGGGACCTGGCCAAGTGGAGTTGGCTGGGAGTGGAACAGATGGAGAAGAAAGGATCATCTTTCCAAAGGACAGAACAGCTGCCTCTCCTGTGTGCACTCACTCCAGACCCTTGAAGGGAATTCAGCCAGAACTTCAGCCATGGACTTCACTGCAGTAATTGCAACCCCTCACATAAAGACCATTGCATTAAGCAATTAGCTAATCCTAATTGCAGTTTGGACGAATGTCTAAAGGAAATTGTTTACAACTCTAGAAACAGAATAGTTTAAAAGAAACTCTGTGGGAATTTGAGTTCACAGAAGTCAGTGTGAAGTTTCTTAAAAGCTGAACTTCACAGATTCTTCTTGCTATGATACTAGTTCAGGTTTTTCGTATGAATAAAATAATTTTTGCCATTGTTATTCTTTTTATACTGTGTTTCTAGCTGGCAAAAGTTGGAAGGCATTCAGAAACTAGATTTCCCAAAGTTTCTGACTGCTGTCTAGCTTCTGGTAGTTAAAAATGCAGTTAGTGTAGAAACTACTGTTTTCAGAATGAAGGTAAAAAACCCAGTGCCAAATAGACAATTAAGAAGGGTTGCTCTAAATTGTTCTAAACATCTGGAAAATCTTGATGGAGTGTGAAAAATTATTAATTTATAAATTAAAATTTCCCTATTTTTTATTTTACATTTGAAAAGTCAACAGAGGGGAATGAAATTCCCTGTGAAAAATTATAAGCTAAAGTAGCATAAAAAAATTATTTTTAGAGGAAGCCCCTCAGCTGCCTCTATCCCTGAGCAGAAGGCTGGCTGCATTCTGTACCTGTTCAAGAAGGAGCATGCACTGAAAAATGCCTCTTCTGGTTTTGGTAGCTATTATAAACGGACTCTATAGTGGCTGACAACACTCTTTTTCTTAAAACATGCAAACAGGAAGTCTCAGTGCTCTTTTTAAAAGTAAAGTTTCAAGTCACAAGTATGTGACAAGTATGTATCAAGTTTGATACATGCAGATTTGTTTTTTATATGTGCTCATCAAATTAGTGGAGCATTTGTGGAAAGCAGGATATGCCTTTTGCCTGGGATTATATAAATCTGATTCATACACGTCTGATTGCTCCATTCTCCACTTGAAAGAAACAGAAGTTTGAATGTTTTTTCCCTTAAGCCTTATTTCTAAGCACTCTAGGGGCATTCCACAGATGCTGCGAGGCTGTATGTGTTGACATTAACACTAAATAAAGGTGCTGTTAAATGCACATAGGCAACATGAAGCGTCAGAACCGCTCATGTACAGAGAAAGCAAATGTGAATCTCCTTGATCTACATTGATCCTAGCAATACAAACAAGAAATACAGACTCTGGAACAAAGCCCCGTATGTGTGTTTACGGCTGCTTGTTTCTTATATATGTTCTTATTTATTAACGAATTATATAATCCGAGGTTGAATCTCGGCTTTGTTTTTAATCTCCTGCAAGGCACAACACAGAGAGGAGCTGCCCCGTGAACGAACTGAGAAATGTCACACAGTTATAGCATCATCCTTGGTCTCTCTGTGGCAGGGGCAAGGGGCAATACAGGCCAGCAAATATCCAGCACAAACTATTTCCTCCACAGTGGAAGCAGATTAAAGGCCCCAGGCAGCCCTGGAAGAGATCCTCTCTGTCCATCTTGGTTTTTGACTAGGGCAGTTGGCCTTCTTGTCCTGCAATATGCAATTCAGACAATAAATGTAAATGATGCACCTTTATTCCTCTGCAGGGAGGTACTTGCTGACTCGTAGGCCGGTCTCCTGATAAAAAGAATCACTTTTTTATTTTATTTAGCTTTAATTGCAGCTCAGCTGGACAAAATTGAGTGGTAATACATATCAGTCACCTAAAAGCATGGTCTATTAAAAAAAAAAAATCTTAAAGCACAGCTGACTTCTCTAGGAGCTATAGACTTTTGGTAACATGTTCCCTCACCCCATGTAGATGACCAGCTTAACTGGACAGTCATAATTTTTAGAATTTAATCCAATTTGGAACTAAATTAGGAAACATGACAGGGATCTGACTAATCTGTAACCATCCTAATAATTCCTGATCAGTAAGAGTAAATACTCTTAGAGAGAGAGAACATTTCATCATTTTAAAAGGCCCTACGGAAAAACCCAAGAATGAGATGCTAGCTCTCCAAGGCACTACACCACCATGCAGATGACTTCACAGAAATCCCTTTCTAAAGGAATTTAGTATTTGAATATTAGAATAAGGAAGTCTGGTAAACATATCCATCTTTATTTCACCCTTCAGGGCATAGAATCAACATATTTCTCCAGCATTTTGATTAAAAATATTTTCAGATAGCAATCTCTCTTATGTGTTTATATGGAGAATATGACTGTAGCCTCTGAACCTCTGCTAGACACAACCTTTTGTGAGATAGAGAAATGCAAATGCTCTCAGTTAGCAAAGGGAAGTGGATTAAACTGTTTGCTGATGGTTTGCAACAGAACAGGGAGTTGCATGTTTAGGGCCTCCCATGGCAGCTCATTGACCAGGGCACAGATCTACCCCTCCGAGTACAGCACAGATTTGTCCCTGAGCTTGGGCCATCGGTGCTTATTTTGGTCACTTACTGGAAGAAACTTGGGCCCAACTGCATAAAACTTGCTGCGTGCTTGGAGCCTAACAGTTTTCTGTCATTGTTTTTGCACAGCTTCTTTATAAAGGTATGATAGAGTTTAAGTTGCAACACTACGAATTGTTCTACCCGTACGTACTATTTTCTCTTCAACAAACACAAAGGATGGGGCTAACAACTTCTTTCATGGATAAAACTAAGCAAAGTTGAGTTGAATCTAGAACAGAACACAGCAGAGGCATTGCTTGTTTAATCTAGATGGGAAAAAAAAATCTTTCTGATCCAACATTGTCCAAATAGAAGAACAGATCACAATATGCCTTATTTTTGAAGAAATAGAAAACCAGTATGTATCAAAAATCCCTTCAAGGTAATACCTTATGTTGTAAAATGGACAACACAGTACTGCTTATTTGTGTGCCAATTAGGAAACTTTGATGTGTGACAGTGAGCAGAGGCATAAGTAATAAACATTTTGGTTGTCATAAACCAACAAGTTATTCCCTTACTAAATAGGATGGAGGAACTCACTTGTGACTGTTGTAGAACAGTATTGTCAGCATCGTTCACCACTCACAGAAACTTTGCCATGGGAAGAGAGGCCAATCTATGAGATGCCATGCATACCAGGATTTTACAGCTGTAAAACTTGCCCTTCAGGAAAGACTAGACAGAGTAATTGTAGTTTGATGTTGTACAGAGTGATGTTTTGCCCAAAGACATCAGTATTGGCACAGTTGCAGAAGTGCTGTAGGGCTGGGAAGCAGGGGAAATGAAAGTGCGCTGCAGCTCTGTGACATGGAAGCTGATAGAAGCACACTGCTTGCCAGACTGGACAAAAAGTCAAATGGGAAAATGCAATATCTGAAGTAGAAATAAAGTGGAAAAGAAATCTAGAGGCTTGTAAAGAAAAGATGTGATATTAAAGATAGCAAATAAGCTCAAAACTGAAGTAGGGTTATACCTATACCACTGAAGAAGTAGCCGTACTTTTTTTGCTGAGCAAAACATCTCTTGTGAGGCTGCACCTCAAACACTGTGTTCAGTTTTGGGCCCCTCACTACAAGAAAGACATTGAGGTGCTGGAGTGCATCCAAAGAAGGGCGACGAAGCAGGTGAAGAATGAGAACAATGAAGCTGGAAAACAAGTCCTGTGAGGAGCGGCTGAGGCAGCTGGGGTTGTTCAGCCTGGAGAAAAAGAGGCTGAGGGGAGACCTTATTGCTCTCTACAACTATCCGCAAGGAGATTGTAGCGACGTGGAGGCCGGTCTCTTCTGCCAAGTAACAAGCAATAGGACAAGAGAAAATGGCCTCAAGTTGCGCCAGGGGAGGTTTAGATTGGGCATTAGGGGAAATTTCTTCGCTGAAAGGGTTGTCAAGCCTTGGAACAGTCTGCCCAGGGAAGTGGTGGAGTCACCACCCCTGAGGGTATTTAAAAGATGTGTAGATGTGGTGCTCAGGGAGCTGGTTTAGCAGTGGACTTGACAGTGTTAGGTTAATGGTTGGACTCGATGATCTTAAAGATTTTAAAGGCCTTATCCAGCCCAAATGACTCAATGGAATACCTTGTGCAGTTCTGGCATCTCGTGTTCAAGGAGGAAGAACCATAGACCACAGGAGGAGCAGCGAAGACCTAGGGGGAGAAGGGAGACTCATCCTGGGAGTGAAGTCGTGCTGTCACATAGTAACAGGCAACTCACTCCCCCTCCCGGAAAAGGGAGGGTAGCTACAAACAAAAGCAAACGCACAGTACAATGGTTTAAAAACAGATGTAAAGGGAGTTACAGCAGTACTTGAATATTACTGTAAAAAGGTCAAAATATGGTTTAAATCTGCTCTCCATTATACATCCCAAGACAGACGGAAAATGGGACTTGATTTAATGTGTTGCTACCCTTTTTGCACAGTACATTTCACTTGAGTCTCTCAATATGCATTGCACTAGATTTATATTCTTAGTTAAAAGAGATATAACTTCTTCAGAGTGAGGAAGCACCAACTCCCTACCATGAATTCGTACAATGATGTGCTTGGTCTTTTAAGATTAAAAAATGCATGAAACATTCTGGATTTGAAAGCAAAAAATCAGCTAGGCCATCCATTAAAATTACTGTTCTGTTGACAAATAATATATCAATGTAGAAGAATATAAACATGATTTTAGTTCCCGGAAAGTTCTGTAACTATGATGGGAAAAAGAGTTGATAGTCATTCAAGTTTTTGTCTCGCGATGGTTGTACATGCAGTCGCGTCCACAGCACGTGAGCACGTGGGTGAACGTTCTCCGTGGACAGCACAGATGCTGGTGCAGCCATGTGCTCTTGCCCTGACATGGTCTCTGCTATCTTGACGAATTTTCGTTCAGCAAAATGAAGCGTATTTCTGGGGTGGAACACAGCAACTGTTTAACGGCACACAACGGTGTTCTACAACAGTGTAGGATAAAGAGCGGAAAGGAATGTGATACTGTATTTAACATTTCCTAACGAGGGTTTCCCTGTAGCTGTCTCACTTGTTAAGTACGAGGAGGAGAGCAAGCTGCCCCTTTCGTCCTATTTCACACGTACAATACTGCAGCTTGTAAAACAAAACACAGCTAAAGGAGTATGAATTCATGTGGAAACGTACAGGGGTAGGATAGAAGCACAACGATACCTGGACATTTCTTCTACTTACGACTAGCTGCCTACTTTTCCTGGGAGACAACCAATTAAATAACTGTTGAAAATTATGTTCTGAACCTTTCCTTTCTCAGACTCTTTCTTAATCTCTGGAATTTCAGCCATATAAAAGGGCTATAAAACTGCAGAATTAAAATAAAGCAGCTAGGACTTTATCCTCTGCTAGTAAACCAAGACGCAACTGACGACTTGTAAAATGTGACCATCTAGGGGAATGAGAAAGGTCTTATGATGTTTGAAGTCTTACCATCTCGTACTTTAAAAAATGTTTTGAAACCTCAGTAGCTTGGAACTGAGTTAATTCACAGCCACAAGGAAACAAGTTACACTTCACTTAAAGCTGCAAATCCTTTTAATGATATTTAACCATTTGAGATATTGGACAATTCCCACTCAGGGCTAACAAAGACAGTAAACAAAAACTAAAATGGCAGAAACATCAAAAAGATTAAAGATGCCTTTGGCTGCGCTCTGGAGGCATGAGCTCTATGCTCCCGTCTCAATGCAGCATCAACCACACAAGGTTAGGGCAGGACACCAGTCACACTGCAATTTTGTGTGTGTGTGCTTACGCATAAAAGAATTCGCAAAAAGGGGAAATGCAACTGATGGACTGGGATGCTTTTCAGGATCTTTTGATGACAGTGATCGCACAAAAATGAAAAAATGCTGCAAATCCTCACACTAAATTATCATGTAGTGAAGAGAACCAGTTGAGAAAAAGCGTTTTCTTCTTTTAAGTGAACAATCAAAAGCCCCTGGAACTGCCTTTTTATAAATGTTGAGGCTTCCTTTAAAGAGTGTCTCTCTCTGAAAATTCAAGCAACAAATTACTTTCTTGCTGTGGTGGGTTTGTATCAAAACAAGCAATGGAGGAAAGAAGCCCTGACTCCTCTCTTTAATCAGAATTACTCAGATGGAGGAGCCTGACTTAGATCTAGACCACAAGAAAACTTCTTTTGATCTGGCCAAGGCCACACGTATGTGATGGCTCCTGCGTTTCTGTGGGAAATACTGCTATTTTCGCAGTCTGTGTAAGAGCAGCTATGGCTTGCCATCACGCCTGCCAACTGTGAAAGTGGTTTGCTGTGCCTGGTTTCCTCCATAGAGTGGGGGCCAGTACTCTGCTTCATGCAGAACGGCTCTTGGCAAAAATGCCCACTAGGCTTTGCTAGAAATTGGCAAGGGAAATAGCTAAAAATCTGTTGGGTAACCCTATGCTTCGCCCTTCCCCTGCTAATTCAACACATCAACTAATACATACTTAAAATACAGCCAATAAAAAATGTTATTAAAAATACAGCCAGTAACGACTCTCAGCTTGCATACAAAGTTCATGCACGAGTCTGAAAAATGGATATTCAAAGCTGAAATTTTATCACAGACATGTCTCCGCTTCACTCAATCCTCATCATAAGAAAAAGCCCCAAATGAGAAATACGGTGGGTGGCCTGAAGCTTGGATTTGGTGAACAAGAGAAAAATGGCCACTTCTTTTCAGAGAATTTTCTACCACCGTGTTCTTTCTGTATTAGCTAAAGAGCTCCTCCCTTGCCTTTTTTTTTTGCAGGTACAATTACTGCAAGACATCAAGTGACAGAGGCAAACATTACAGTATCCAGATCACAGCGGAGGAGTCACACGTTAATTGAAGTTATCTCTCGGTATTGTTTCTCCTGGAAATCAGTATGAATTATGTGAAACAAATGTAATGTTCTCCCTACAATAAACAATGCTTAATAGCCAGGGCTGGTTAGAGAAAAAATAATTGATGGAAGGCTTTTTTATTAGAAAATGTTAGGTCAAACTTGAAATGTTTTGCTGGAACATAACTCTTTGATTACATCACTGGAAACATTTCAAAAGAATTCAGTTCCAACGTACAGTATTTCATTTTGATCAAACTTGCATTCAGCTGAAGTAATGTATGTGATAAAGTATACATGATATGCTATACCTATAATTTATTTCTATACATTCTATATATTTTATTACTTATTAAAATTCCATGTTACAGTAAGGCCACATTAATTCCAAGCAATAAAACAATTAAAAGCAAGTTCTGATTTTTATGTATGCAAGTCAAATATCGAAATATCAGTTCCCCAGAAGTAACATTGGCCCACTGGTTTCTCTGAGAATACAAGACAGGACAGGTAGGACCTTTGATCTCCCCCCATCTAAGAGCCTGAATTTCCGAAGCAGAGGAAGGGAAAGAAGGAGGAGGTGGGTATGACACATTGCTAGTTTGAGATCTGAAGTCTGTGAGGATTTACAGCTGAACCTCACACCCTACCCACCCTCAGCAGGTCTTGGCCAGTGTGCATCCTGTATCCCCGCACTGTAAGAAACTGGAACCACATGAGCAGTGGGGCACCAGTGGGGCAGAGTTTCTGAGGTGGGACTTGATGATCCCTGTTCCCAAATCCGGGTAAATTAATCCAAAACAAACCTTTCCAGGTGAACTCTTTCCTGGAAGAAGCCTGATGTTCAGAGTTACTGCTGCATGTGCCTTTGGGGGGGTATAACATTGTACATTAAGCTAACACAGGACTTCTCCGTGACTGTCCTGAACAGCGTACTTTTTGCCTTCGTGTTGGTAGATACCAACATACCTTCTGTGTATGGCTGCTGAGTCCTTCATGTGAAGCATCAGGCTATCTTTCAATTCTATTTTAATTTCAAATACTGAATTTCAGTTTTCATTTTTGCTTTGGTTTCACTGGAACAAACACACCTAAAAACCTGAAATTATTGTCTTAATTATATGAGCTCAGAATTTTTGCAGTAGAAAGAGCTGCCACTATATTGAGGAAGCAAGTCCGCAAAAGAAGAACATTTCGATTAAGATGCAAATTTGCCTGCTTCCTAAAAACAGTTTTTTGTCTTAGGAGTGATTGGAGAAAGACAGTGGAAGATGTGACATTAAAGATGACCTCTACTTTAAAGATGACCTCACTACCAGCTCTCCTTTGCACTGTGGCAGAGATGTGCGCATGGCAGGACTGTGAGGAATATGAGTGACAATAAGGGCTAGTTGATAAAGCGGAGCTGAACTAATAACAGAGAACCAGTGGACATAAGGACTCTTGCATTTGAGGATAAGGAGGCTGGCTTATTGCACTGCTGCTCCGCATTGCAGCTACACCACACTGAGTAATGACGGAGGCCTGAGACCAAAGCCTGAGTGACAAAATGCTTTGATTGATTAGACAAATAGAAGCATCACATCATTTCCATAATTCTTCGAATGTCTGAACTTCAAATTTAATAGGCACAACCAATGGTTTTTGGACTGAAAATAATTTTATAAAAATTATGCTGCCTGGACTTGTTTTCTAGTTATGTCTGGGCTGAATTTTATAATACATGCAACTCTGCAGCGATGGCACGATAATGCCTGCATCACTTAGATGCTGTCTCTGGTTTCTCAAGGCACTCACTCTGGCCTCAGTAATGAACAGATTTAACCACATTTGTGGTTAAGTATTCTGCTTGTTTTTCTTCTGTGTCTTCAATGCTTTTTCCTCCAGCACATAGGAAAAATAAATATGTTAAGGACATAACTGTATTTGCAAGGACCAAAGGCAATTAAGAACCCTTCAGAGGTTTTGTAGTGTAGTTTCAAGCCTTGCTCCATACACAGACATGACTTAAGTATCAAACTGTATCTATGTGCATGCATATGCATTTTTTTGTGTCCTCCTCTCACAAGACTTCTGAGTCATCTGCCAATTTAATTCACTTTTGATACAGAAGAAAAGACCTCAGAAGTATGAAATGCCTACAAGTTGCATGCAAATTAGTGTCTGGATAAAAGAGAGAGATCCTATCTACATGGTATTCTATCTATATATGACCCTAAACTTTGATAGCAAAGAAGAGTTAAAAATGTCTCAACTATAGAAGCATCAGAATCTCTATCTTATTAAAAGCCAGAGAATCTCATCTGAGCACACAAATCAATTGCGTAAAAGCGTCACACGTTTCACCTCTCATATTTTTTTTTCCTTTTCATGTTAATACTATGCACCATAGCCTCTCTTTTTTCACTCAGGTAGCATATAACTACAAATAAAACATGTATTTACCATGTAGCATCAGTTCCCAATTCCCCTGAAATTTAAAATCAGGCCCATATATGATAGCAGGCCTCATTTTAATTTGGTATTATTTGGTACTATGCTAAAGTACAGAAATAACCCCAAATAAGAAGACAGTCAAGTATAAAACTTTGCTTTGTATTTTTAATATTCCATTTACAGACATATTGTGAAAAGTGGTCAAAAAGCATTAATAAACCTGAAGTCTTGAAGAATCAAAAGTCTTCATTTTGAACTCAGGGGGAGGAAATGCAAAAAACTGCTTAGCAACTTGAGAACAGTTAGCAAATGTGACGGACCAAACATGGAGCTGTCAGAATAAATTTTCGTACAAAGATCTGAAAAAACTCAAAAAATCTGCTACAGTGGAAAAGCTGTCTCACTAACTTAAAATGATGTAGGAAGGCATGCTTCGGCAATAAGAACAAGTACAGAGAATCTATACAAGAATCTTTCTTCAGGTGCAATATTAAACACATTTGCACTAAGTGCCTACTTCTAAGGAACAATGTAATACGTAATTACTATTCTTCATTTTTTCTCAGAAAAATAAAATTGTCTGACTCTCCATTACCTTGTATCAGAATAAGAGAGGATGGACTATAACAATCTCAAGAAAATTAAAATGTTGTAAGTCTAGACAACGATCAAGAGGTTATTAGCCAGTGAGTCAGCTCTCAACTTCAGTTTCTGTCCAACCTTGTAAGTACCTACAAGTGCCCTCTGTGAGCTGAGAGTTCTCTTGGATTTTAACTTCAGACAGACATGTAGACCCAGCAATACACTTACATGGATAACTGAGTGCCTGTATCTCTCCTAATACAACATGGAGACCCAGACTTTATTAGGTAAACCAAGGTAACAGCTGTGCAACTTGCTTTTGCACAGTGTCCTGGTGCTGGGCTCTGGATCCTTCTTGTGCTTACACGATTTGGACCTAAATCTCCTTTATTTTGACTCCTCAGAACTCACAGGGCTCTTCCAGCACCTGGAGACACAGGTCATGAGCTCTCATAAGGAAAATTATCCTCTGATTACTCAGGAGTTAATTAATCAGGGATGTAATATTATCAGAAAATCATCTCGTTCATCCTCTGCCTGTATAAAATTAATCCTCTTACATACACTTTTTACTTTAAAACTTACATGGTAAAGATCCTATTATTTGTATAAGTGGACTGTTAAACAGCTTAAAGATCTCATAGCTAACAAACTTCCTTTCCCTGTCAAATTAAAATCCTTTTCATCTATCCCATCACATCTAGCCACATCCATTTGGAGTATTCTAATCAGTTCTTTTCATGCTTACATCCCTCAAATGCTTGCAGATCTTATCTTCCTCTTAGGAAGCACATTTGTGATTTTAAACTTTGTAAACCAGTAATTTGGTGCCTTAGTGGTATTGATTCTTTTGTTACCCTTTCTGAATACCTTACTTGGATGCTACAAGTGTTGTCAGCACTTGGAAAATCCAACCATCCAGTTTCAAGTTTTAGGTGTAGATTCACCAGTATCCCTTTCACGTTAAAAATTTTCACACAAGCAAGTCACATCATATCTTTGCAAACTCACATCACACTTGCTTTATCTATTAATTTGTTTCAATGTTAATTCTCAAATTTGGTACAGGCACCTTTCTTTTGTTCTGTAATTTATAAAGCAGCTGGAACAAATTGGTCCAGGGTACGTAAGTGTCAAAGGGTCCTAAATGATATAGAAATAGAAAAAAACCAGTCTGTGTTCAAGATCATTTTCATTCAGTTGTGTTTGCCTCCAATAGCAAAATGTTAGATTTCAGTTTTCCCCAATAAAATAAATTTTCAAGTATTAAGTGTGACCTTTTTCTATGCTTTTTGGAGGTTGCAACGAACAGGTAACTAGCATCATTGGAAACAGAGTTTTGAAGGAGCGGGTGATGTGCGGAGTATTACTATTGCCACAAAAGCATAATGCATTAACTTTACCGATCTTAAATATATGTGCCATGTCTATGATTTCAGATGGTAAGTAGATTTCACATCTTCAATTTTACAAAAGGTTACATATGAAAGGAAAGATTCTCCCTCACTGGGAGAATACTAAGGTGCCGATGAAAAAAAAATAGAGATGGAAAACTAAAGTTAATACAAAGAGTGATGGAACTAGTATTCCAAAACACTCTGCCAAATGTTAGAAAGACCTTAGTTAATGATGATTAGTACTCTCCACCTGCTGTATATGCCAGATGGACATTGATAGAAAATAGGAACGTATCAGCTGTGGGTGGCTTCATGACAGAACATATTTCCGTGATTCTACTTATATAAATGTTTAAATTGGACATTAATGCCGCAGGTTTGTAATCCCCCTGAATTACTGTGATTTTGATTACTAAATTCCCCTAGAAAGTTTGCAAAGATCCACTCTGGATGGTGGTAAAATATGATTTCACACACCAGCATCTGACGAAATAGTGATACAAACCAAATTGCAAATGGATAGCAAATAATGTAAAATTAAAACCAGAAAGAAAACATGTACAGTCAGGAAAAAAACCTCATAGACATGTAATATCTACATTTCTTAGAAAAGCAGGTATATACATACCACTGAGAAAAAATGACCTGAATATAGTCACATAGAAAGTGGGTCTATTATCATCCAAAAAGCTCTATTCTATTACAGTATTTTTGTTAGACTTCTACATCTTCTCAGTGTTAAGGAAATTTCAGTTTTAACAATAATTTTATTTTTTGCAAAATATATTTCTCCGAAATAAAGCCAGCAGACACAGACTTTCAGAAGAGCACTTATTTAAAGTCTGTGTGTTGTTTTACTGTGTGACAGCAGTTCAACTAACATGATGCCTTAGATATTTTCAAGATTCACAAATATGAAAAGAAAGTGTAAAAATATGCTTAAGATCAATTTTTTATTCATGCAGTGCTGCATCTATCAGTTTACATCTATGGTACTCAAAGCTGCTATTGTTATCCTCTGAACTGAAAAAACATTTAAGTTCAGAGATGAGCCTTTTAAACTGGCCTGCTGGGTGGAAAGGGACACTGTATCTCAGTGAAATGATTTTATCTAGAAAAAAACAGAAGGGAAAAGACACAGAGCTCTCCTCTGCTCTTTAAGCCAAGGCACAGCCAAGAATAATGTGTGATATTATCAGCAAATATTACTGCGGTTCTCTGTAGGTGGCAAACGTAATACAAGCATTGGCAACTTAGCAAATAAACTAATGGCAATTTTCAAATGTTGTAATGGAAATGCCAGGGCAATTAAAGAAAGGTCAGTAAAACATACACACACTGGCAAGGATTCTAACATTTAAAACATAACTTGAGAAGGAAATTAGAGAGATTCTATTCACTCTCTGAATAAACTGTCAATGAAGGACAATCATAAAATTATTTTAAAAAGTATGGAGACACATATATATTCATTTATTTATATGCTTAGTTATACGTCAGGAATGTTTCAAGGATCTGATTATTGGTTGCGTTTTCAAAAATAAAGGCTGTGACACAAAACCATTTGTGACCTATTTTTAAGGCCTTATACGGCTGGCGTCTGCAATCTGCTAAAGGTGAACAAAGCCAAAGTTAATAGGCCCTCAATTCTTCTTTAATTGTGGATCTATGGATGGAATTACAAGATTTTATACTGATTAAAGTACACTTTGCCGTAGCTGCTTTTCAATCAAATCCATCCCCTCTGGCTCCTCACACACAGCTCACAATACATTTTCCCGTCATTGACTGACACATTGCCTCTTTAGCTGAGTTCCCTACAGGTGTGAAGCAAAAGCGGCACATGAGAAACATGTGACTTCCCTTTGGGTTTGCAGGCTTTGGAAAGTGGGTAGAAGCATTTTCCTCTGGTCCTCTGGCCACTCGCTGTGGTGCCACTGCAGCAAACTCTGGGGGCAGCTCCTGCACCCCATCCCCTATGCTGGGAACACTCCTCCCTTCCTCACTCGATAGATGAAGCATCTCCCTCATCACCATACGTTTGCAAACACCCCTCCTGGCTTAGCTTTTTTCCTTACCATGGACTTCTCCAGCAGGCAGTAACACTCAAACACTGTTCTTAATAAACAGTGACACCCTTCACTCTTTCGTATGAAAGGCATAAAGCAGATATTGCCACGGGAAAGCCCCAAAACTCAAACGTCCCTGTTTCAGTCATTCAACTCAGTTGAGTACTTTGGAGTATAGCTCTTAGGAAAGACACCAGAAACATATGAATCCACATTTGACAAAACTAAAAAAGTCGCCAATAAGAACATCACTGTGAGAAAATGAAACCATTTTCTTCCTCATTGTATCTCCCGAAGTTTCAGATTTTCTGTAGTATCTCTGCGTATAGTTCAGGTAATCCATAAACTTGTGTGAAAGGAAACCTCAGTAATTTTGCATACCTGATAGATCTGGACTGAAATATAGTTATGCAGACTAAGAAAAGTAAGGATCCTGGATGTAATCAAGTAACACCTAATACGTTACGTACAGTGTAAATAAGACCACATGGCACTGTAAATGAAGACACGAGGGTCCCATTTCAAGCAGAAAAAACAGTTAGAAATGCTAAATGGACCATCTTCATCAACTGCAAAATTATATCAAATTATATTTAATACAAATCTATCAAATCTACTAAATGAACTGTCAAATTTTTTTCTGAATCCATTCCAATGTTACCAATATGTCAAATAATCATAGAATCATAGAATGGTAGGGGTTGGAAGGGACCTCTAGAGATCATCTAGTCCAACCCCCCTGCTAAAGCAGGTTAGCCTAGAGCAGGTTGCACAGGAATGCATCCAGGCGGGGTTTGAATATCTCCAGAGAAGGAGACTCCACAACCTCCCTGGGCAGCCTGTGCCAGGGCTCTGTCACGCTCACAGTAAAGAAGTTCCTCCTCACGTTCAGGTGGAACTTTCTGTGTTCCAGTTTGTGCCCATTGCCCCTTGTGCTGTCGCTGGGCACCACTGAGAAGAGTCTGACCTTAATATTAAGAAAGAAGAGGTGCATTTAAAGTATTGAAATATTCAGTTATAACATTCTCTGAATAAAATGCAGTGATCCTCAATTTGGCATTATATCTGGGCTTGATGTTTTTATTACGTGCTAGATTATAAACATGCGGGAGTGCTTCAAAATTTCAGATGATTTTGCTGAGTCATTTCAAAGCAGATTTTATTTTTACTGCATTGTACGAAGAATTTAGAGGCTCAATTCTAATAGAAAATGAAACTACATTTCAAAGCTCTTGGCATTCTTCAGAAACATGCGTTTCTGTCTTTCATGCAGCAGTATTTAAACTTTGCAGTATTCTTCGGACTGGTATTCAATCACAGAAAAACTTTTAGTATTCTAGTATATTTAAATATGAACTGTCTTTCTAAACACTGTTTTCAAATGGCTATTCAAAAGAAAGAACTATGAAACAGGAAAGGAAAAGAAATGGACAATGATATGGAGTATGAGGAAAGAATATCAGTGAAAACAAATGAAAGACGAAGTAGAAAACGTCAAAACAAAAAGGGAATTTAAGTACGATTGTCAAAATGTTTCATTGTTAAAAGTACAAGACCAACGTAAAAGAACTCAATATCTAAGCTAATTTTGTAACTAACCAATTTTTAATTTTCATTAATTGAATTTTTTTTAAGCATTGCGATAGCCAAATAATTTAATTTACCCTTACATAGTCTCTAAGGAAAGAGCGCTCACCACTGAGGATAATGCACTTGGAAATCAGATTCAGTTTCAACATATCCGCGTACCAGATAATCTGCCAGCCAGGGACAGCTGCAGCTTGAGGGGGAAAGGGGAAAGAGCCTTCATGCGGGAGCCACGCAGCAAGCAGCCCCAGCTGCTCCCCTTCTTACCACCTGGATGGTGCTGCAGACTGCCCAGCTATCAACTACCCTCTGCCTTCTGCCCAGCAGACTCGCCCCTGCCGCACTTGCTGTGTTTTCTATTTCTAGCAGAAAAAAAGAGTCAAATAAATCATAAAGCAGACGCACAAAACACATCAATAACAGAATTGGATTAGTGACTGCTGATAGGAAAAGTAATTAATTTCATATTACTAACCTTACGCTAAGAATTGAATCAATACTAATATGAAGTAAACTGCACTGGATGTACCCATTACAAAGTTAAATGTTCACAATATGGGATCACAGCTCCAACCTACTGTGAGTTTATTTGTAATGAGAAATACGGGCAAAGATTATAAGTAAGCACAATGTATTCTGGAACAAAGAGTTTGCAAGAGATGTTTAGTAAGTTTGCATACATTTGTACGTGCATATTAGTAATGGGCAAGGTACTACTGAAGACAAGCACAACAAATTTTGTATCTGTGAATCTTAAGCCACCTGCAAAATTGTGCTTTGGGGCTAGAACTAAAATATAACACTGATGTCTCTAATTTGGATTTNGCATATTAGTAATGGGCAAGGTACTACTGAAGACAAGCACAACAAATTTTGTATCTGTGAATCTTAAGCCACCTGCAAAATTGTGCTTTGGGGCTAGAACTAAAATATAACACTGATATCTCTAATTTGGATTTAAATTGAATATTTGTTCCATACAAGAAAATATGTATTCATAAAATATTCAGCTTTTTATTAACAGATTTTTTTTTTTGCTATTCAAAGTCCTATTTATTTAAAAAGTAAGCTTTAATTTAGTTCTTTAAAATAGCTTTTCTGCAGTTGTGATGGTATAAGGATAGAAAGGAAACAGCCTGAAGGCATAGGTAATTTACTAGTCTTCAAATCTTCTATTAGACAAGTTGTAATAATTAGGAAAAGAAGACAACTTTTGGATTCAGGGTTACATGATATATTTTCTTTGTCAAGGAAGCTATGAAAAATATCCCATCCCTAATTCGCAGCTCCTCACACTACCACTGCTGTCAATGCAAGTGGTGACGGGCCACACAATGAATATTATCATTGGTGTAATCCAGGTAAAAATAATTCCTTTCTAGGAAAGGTGGTGGGTTTGTTTTGTGGTTTTTGTGTGCTTGTTTGTTTGTTGTAAACCGATTCACTGATATGGTTAAGACATTGTAAGCAGCTGTACCAGAAAAGTCGAGGGGATGGCAGAATATGGTGCTGAGGCAGGAATGAGTGAGTAGGAACAACTACCTTTGGCACTGAGACTTTTCCCTTGTGGAAATCCAGTTTTGCAGTTCCCTCACCCAAGCTATTATGACGAAGAAAATTCCCAGGCTGGAACAGGTCAGGGACAAGAGTCTTTAGCTTAAACTTGCAATTTTCTTCAGTTACTTGTGTAAAAGAAGTAGGTAGCATGTGTTAAGGGCAGAAATGATAGGCTAAGAGACAGAAAGAAAAGAGTTTTGGGTATCAGAGATTGAGAGATGTGGCAGCAGAAAGACTGTAGGAAGGCAAAAAAACAAGGTCCCTGCTGAGTCCATTATTTTTGGTAGCCTGGGAAGGGTTGAATTTCACTTCCCGGACTCTTCTGCTAAATACATTTTATGTGCATTTTATAGTGATGATGGGTTTAATCTCAATAAAAGGTGTTTATTTGGGAGGAATTAGCCTCCAACAGTAGCTTAGTATTCCTATTCTTTATCAGTTGTCTGTATAAGTCAATTATCTTTACAAGTCCATAAGCAGTCATAATTTTTCTAAAATTTCCAAGAGGGCATTCAATATGCTAGATATAGTATAATCACTTTGTGTTGAGCATTTGTAGGATCCATGGATTTTAACCATTGTTTTGCAGGAAGCACATGTGTTCACTGATTTTGTTTTACGGCTCTGGTGGTTTAATTCACTACATAAACAATTAAATCAGCTAAACTAAATCTTTCTTTAGACTCCACTGACTACTGGCAAGATCACCATTGGCCATAGCAGAGGATTACTGTCTTCATTCATATGAAGACATCCACCCACAAGCACTTAAATTTGTGTGTTTTATTCTCAAACTGAATCTTACAGAAATCATGCGTTACTTGCACGTTAAGGATGATTATAAGCATTGCTGTCTTAAAGCATGAAAGGACATGCCTCTTGGAGAAGGATCGCACAACTCGAGCCCAGTGGATCTGTCACTGAACATCCGAGACACTATCAGAGCACCATGTAGCAGTGGGGAGACCACAGGCTACCGCTTCGGCTCTGCGCATGCTCGCAGGAAGACACCCAGCAGGATAAAAACCCTTGAGGACCAATGGGAAAGACTTTGCTCATTCTCCTGCCTGTAAAATTGACATGATGTGCAGCTGTAACTTGGGGAACAGAATTGACCACTGTGCTGTTCTGGGAAGGACTAGCAAGCACCCAAGGTACATATGAGCTTTAAAACTTTGGTTTTAAATCGCAGACTTGTATTGCAGAGTGAGACTTTAGAGGAGGAAGGTTCTCTTTTCCCGATAGACTAGCTACTTTTGTTCTGAAATCACTGAGAGATAATGGAGGCTCATTATGCAATTTTTGAGTTACTTTCAGCACAAAAACTGATTGTAATTGGAATAGTGTCTTTAATTAGCTTCCTGATTTGGTATTTGGGATTTCTGCAAATTAGAAGAGAGATTAAGAATTGCTAATTCTCTTGCATGTAACCTTCACTCTCAAATTGCAGTGGCCTCTCAAAAGGACAAGACAAGGAAATGCGAAGGGGGAGTTATAAAAGTATTTGTGGAGATTCTTTTTGGTCTTTCGAAGTACACTCTTCCTACTTACAGTATTTATTTGCCAAGATTTCCCCATTACAGTTGGTCTAATTTCTAGATATAATGGAAATTTATGTTAGGAACATAGAACTCGAATGCATCTTCTGGATCATGAAGGCATCTCCCTTCCACGTCCAAAAGGAAAGCTACAATAAAACCCTTCATATTTGCCGGCTATGAAAGGTCTTCCACTCTAGTTACAGCACCCTGGAAATCCATCACGTGCACAGCCCCCTTCTGAAGCAGCTCCTGCTGCGCTAGCTATCTCTGCAAAACACGACTGCAACATCACTCACGTGCCAGCCAACAGTCCTGAGCATCCAGGAACCACAGAAACAGATCTGTTGTATTTACACTCTATAATTGATTTTAACTAAAACCCCAAAACGACTGCTACCACTACAAGAAGGAGGCCCTGCTTCCCAGTCCGTTCCCAAGGCGCAGTGCACAGCAAAAAAGGTTTAAGATAGCTCAAGCAATAAGAAAGTGAAACTAATGTACCAGGGACAGCACTGTGCTGAGGGCAGGAAGTGAGTTTCTTTGTAAATATGATATAAAAATAAGACAAGGTTCAATTTTACTAATCTTGAGGGCAAGTAAACCCCTCTTGAACTTAATAGGAACAGTTCCCCTTTGAAATTCCTGCTCATTACTCAGTTGTCACATTTAGAATACCACCTGGGCGATATGAAAATCTCCACGTCCTCACCCCTTCCTTCATGAAGTCAAACTGAGCATTTAACTGAAAGGATAATTCTCCTTTTCTTAAAAGTAAGTTGTTTTTGTTGGATTGTGCACCTACGTTCTAGGTATCTTGAGACTGTACAGTTTGGGTTTTTTTTTCCCCACAAAACGATAAACAGAGGCTTTACTGAAGTCAAGCACACTAAAAGCTTAGCACTTGTAGAGATGAAAACAAATCATTAAGTAATTCTATAAAGTGACGCATTTCAAAGCTGTTGAAATAATAGAGAAAGAAACCCTACCACTGTTTACAGCAGGTTTTTTCTGAGGCAATGAATCACTTCCATTCTTCTCTCTGTGGTTAATTTTTTTTCCTCTTGTAAATTAATATAGTGCTAAAAAATCTGAAGTGAGCAAAAGTGGCCAGGTAGCTAATTAAAAAATTGTACTGTATAATGTGTGCCTTCTCTGGAGGATATGCAAGCAAGATGCAGATATTTAAAGATAAAATAAGGGAATGCAGGGACTTCACTGTCATACTTTTAATGGAATTTAAAAATTTATCTACAAAAAGAGAATATTCTTTAAAGTTATGGGTAAGGCTTTAACTTTATGATCAGTCAAATGTCTGTGGCTTTCTGATTAAATGAGATGCTCCCATTTTCTCCTCTCCCTAAGGATCTATTAATGAACTTTTTTTACTGTGAAGCATTAAAAGCACTCTAAAACTGAAATTATTGTATTACTATTGGTTTTAATTCCTTTATAGATATTGTACGCTTGATGTATGTTTCTTCTAATGAAGCAGATCTGTTATTTCATTAGCCTTCATTTCTCTAAGATACATAATAGTTAATGTAATATTACTTGTTTGTTTTTCTGCACCTGAACATTCACAATTTCCAGGGAACAACCTATTTCCTGTGAAGGTTACTGTTCTCTAAAATATGACCATTCCACTATTACTAAGGTTACAAGCTAAACTTCGCACTGAATTAAATAGTCACAAAATTAACAAGTTTATTCATCTCAAGTAAAAATGAGCATGTCCTTCATCGGAGAGTACTTCAAAATTGCAAAAGGGCCCAATACATCTGTATTCCCTGTCTACTGTGAGGCGAAGTTTTACAATATCCTGTTCTCAGGCAAGGCTCTGAACCACAACACTGGCACGCCAGCTGTTTTCCCCTTGGTCAGGACTAGTCAAAACACATGAGGACCTTCACTCTCAAAGTCAGACATGAACAGTATATATACAACATACATAAACACGTATTTATGTAGAGGTAACTTCCCCAGTCACGTTTACCAGAAGATTAACCAGTCTTTTGACTGAGGGAACTTTCCTTTAAATCTGCCTTGGTTATTTAAACTTGCGTTTTCCTGAATCTTTTCCTCTTCTTTCCTAGTATACTATCAGCTCTCTTGGGTTATCTTAGAAACAGCTTTGCTTTGTGCCTACTTGTTTTACCTCACTACACACTAAGCCAACATATGCATAGGATGACTACAAATTAAACTCAGACTGAGTTAAAAGGAAAGGAACTTATTATTGACACAGAATTGCCAACCTAAATAAAACTGTATATGAATGTTAAATTTTAAGAAGTATTTTGAAAGTAGAGCATGGAAACACTATATGGAAAAACCAAACAACACAATTAAGAATCTAAACCAGAGAAACATTAGTTAGTGGTATGTTCAGAACACTACTTAGACCAGAGAAGAGAGAAATTTCCTTCATATTATTGCCCTAATCCTTGGATTTGTCATTTTTGTCATCTTAACCCAACCAATTAACACATACTGGAACATTTTAAGTATCCTAAGTGATACTTAGTGCCTACTGCGGTAATGTGTAGGTATGAACCACAACTTTAAGATATGTCATTACTTGCTGTATCAAGATTCAGTAAGTTTTCTTTTCTATTGTACATACTAAGTTGTTTTTTTTTTCCTCCCCCAGCAAAAATGCTTGGCAGATTTGTAGCATATTATATTTCACAAGCCTACCAGAGTGTACAATATTGCTCCCACTATTACCTACTTTCAGTGAATACTCTTCAGGTTGAGAAACATCCGTGACAAGGATGTGTCTATACTTAGTGAGCATTTATTTCACAGTGCTGATGTTTCACAGTGGTTCACGCACAGATTCAGTTTGCCAAACATCCTACTGAGCTACTCAAGGCTTCCTTCAGAAGGACCTTACCAACAAGGAGCTCTGGCAGGGGAAAGTGACGTGCAGTTTAGCCACTCTGGTTCTAACTCCTGATATGCGAGACATGCAGGACAGATGTAAAACTATTTTTGGTCAGCAAAATAATTTCCCTTCTGATTGCACGGTATAATCATCTCTTGTGGCTCACGTAAGCATGATCTTTTTGGCTGCTCACACAGTAACAGAGAAAAATACTGCTCCTTCCTCGCTCGTAAGAGGCACACAGTGATGGATATACTCCACTGCCATAGCAGGGCGGAGCCATGAAGAGACAGGCTGCGCTGCCCAGTCTAAACATGAGTCACGATTTCGGCCCTTTCAACACAGAAAAGCAGGTGTAGCATACACATAGGAAATAATCACTTGTAAAATTCAGGTTTCAGAAACATCTTATTTTAGTATTTCCACAAAACAATAGCTGCCCTACCATAAGTATTTTCAACTTTGAACAAGCATTTCTATTTTTTCATATGCTACTAGATGCACTTCGAACCAGAAAAATGCATTAAATTGGTTAAGAAGAAAAAAGTATTTTCATTTGTGAAGTAGTGGAAGAAAGTTCCCTGAGTATCTGGGGCAGGAAGAGATTGCTTTACTAAACGCACAATGCAAAGAAGGAAGGAAGTTTTTTAATGGAAACATTGATGTGTAAACCAATTAATAAGACTACCACCCCTTTTCAAATGAAGTGTAAGTTATGAGCTTAAGGTAGCCAAAAGTGATTCCTGACAAGAATGTTTTCATCCTGTCTGTACAGTGTAATAATACCTGGACTGTCCCAGTCCTCAGCCACTCACAGATTTAGTTCAAAATCCTTTGAAAGGAAAGCTCTGCATGGACTATAGAGTGCTCAGATCAGAGTCTGTATCTGCAACACAGTGAGCAGAGATCCTGAGGGTGACTTTTTTAAAGAAGATTTTCTTTCTTCATACATGCCTAATTGTATTTCACTACATAAGTATGGTCTTAACCAGCATTTGTTCAAACATAATATTTTTATGAAACTAAACACCGATTTTGATCCTCTAGGGCAGATTTCTAGTCATATTTACAGAATGGAGAATTAAGTTTTTAGGAGAACTAAAATAAGGCTTCAGTGACAATCCCTACATCTTGCTGGAGTCTTAACGTCAGGTTCACTCCTCTTTCTTAGATGTAAATCAGTGTAACTAATTTTCATCTGATTCCCACTGTTGTTCCAAAAGAGAGATTTTTAAAAAATTAAGTAAATTCCCTCTTGGGAAAGCATCCCACAGGGAAGGAAAGGGAGAAAAAAATGCTGATTGCTAACGCACAAAATATTAGGACAAAATACAAGCCTTATCATAAGAGATGGAGGAAACTTGAAGACTATGGCACCAGCTGTGAAACTCATGCTCTGTTTTCCCAGAACTGCTCTCAACCTGGCCTTTGCATTGTGCAAGTGAGTGGGAGGGGAAGGGCCGTGGGGCCATGCCCCCTACTCCGGCAGAACCCCCTAAGCGAGCTGTAGCAAACACGGGCAGCGCTGCTTCCCCTGTTTAGTCCCCGTTGCTTTCAGCCTCCTTCTGACTGCTCTGGTTTACTAGGAGACGATGAATTACGCTTTATATTGCTTTTAAATTGCTGAAAGTAAAATACTGGATAAATATGAACACAAATGAGCACACTGTCATGAGATGTACTCTCCTCAGCATGACTCAAGCACTGCTTGCCCTTCGGTATAGGATCCTATGCAGAATTGAACTGTAAAACTGTTAAAGGAGTTTTGAGCTCTATTAGTGTACTGGTTACCAAAACGGGTGCTCGCAGAGACAACACTACTGACATCACGGAAGTGGAAGATTAGCCATTATGAAAGGTTTGACTTTAACGGCTCTGTGCAGAGTTGCAGTGCAATCATCTCGGGCACATTCTTTCCATGACTGTAAATGAGGCAGTGTGTCCTGAGTCAGGTGAATAAGGGATAGAAAACATCTAGAGTATTCCAAGTCACTGTGATGAAGCAAGACAACCTGCGGCAACCACAAATGTTGTTTTTTTGATGTTATTTTTGTTGCCGAGACTGCTTGGAACACTTCACTGATCAATGACTGTAGCCCTCGACTCCACAAGTGCAGAAGAATGAAGTAGTATTTTAATAGATATTTCACTACCTGCAGCCTTAACCCTCTCTATAGGCTGAAGCGAGACAAGACCCGGAGATGGCCATCTTATTGGCAGGACAAGGACTCCCACTTCTTCCTCCGTACCACAGTCTGATGTGGTGCAAATGGATATGCCCCCCAAATGAATAAAGCTTTCACTAAAGCAACCGCAGTGATGGCAGTTCTTGTGCACTGACCTCAGTCCAGCTGTCCACAGGCTGGGCAGCCATAAATCTGCCACATCTGGCAGCAAAAGAAGAGCATGCTGGACCTGGGTGCTCTTTCAAGCTGTTGGTCCATAGGCCTGCACACAAATGGTCAGAGCTGTGTATTAGGATGTCAGTTTTCCACGGTGCCAAGATGTAAGCAGGAAAATCACTAGATGTGACTCCGAACCTGTGGGGACTTTTCCATGTTGTTCTGAACTGATTTGCGGAAAGAACAGTGATGCCTGTGTTGCTTAAAAGGAGGAACAGACACTTGCGTAACTGCAATGGTTATCCCTTGCAATCCCTCTGGGTGTTATTTTCATTGCATCTTTAGCCAATCTCATTAGAGCTCTCAGAAGAGTTCCGTTCCTATCGACTGAGGAAACATTATAAAGGCAATTGATTAGGAAAACCTATTCAAGCACATCTCCGGCAGGAGTAGAGTTATTTCTACTGTGCATTTCTAAATCCCTTTTTCAGCACTAGTAGCACTTTGATAGTAATGGCCAGGTAGCTGAGATGATGGGTAGCTGATATAGGTGGGATACACATACTCCAAGTATTATTTGTGGGCCAGATGACAGAAATTGTGCACTTTTCCACTACTTCTTCAGTGAATGACTGTCCACCATAACTTTAAGGCTCAGATTTTCCAGGATGGTATGGCAAGTTCAGAGTAATTTCAAAATTACCTGAATTGAGGGCATTTGCCAGAGCTATTGACTTGTTAAAAATTACCCTGAACACCTGGATGCGAGAGACCAAGAGGCTTAACATTATGTACCTGGTATGTCAGAGTATGTCAGGTACTGTAACCAAGGAAAGATATGTCCTTCCAAAACAAGTGTAAAGCAGAAGACAATAGGCAACAGAGAGCAACTTTATTAATGCTAATGAAGTTAAATGATAAGATTTGTGGTGGGCAGTATTGAATCCTGAAGGAGACTGTGAAATAAGTGGAGAGAGAATTCGTATATTGTTTCTTCACTCAGATTTTAAAAGTTCCTGTGCCACCACTTAATGGATAGCCAACAATATAGGACACAGATTTTATCTGTGACTTGTCTCTGGCTGTGCTTGTAACATCACACTCAAAATGTTCCAGTGATGGGGAACTTTCATTTCATTACCACCGGCTGTCCAGCAGCTGACAAGCAAGTTTACTAGTTAGAGTGTATCATGCACTCTACTGTTCCTGCCTCAGATACAAACCAGCAGGACTACAGTTATCAAAATGTTCACTCACACTTACAAGCAATATCTTTATTTAGGATATATAAGAGAAAAATGTTGTCACAGCATGTTATTCAACTCAGATGAATGGGGCCTTATCTTTTAGCACTGACGACTTAGTAACACATGTCCATTCTGCTTTCCCTCCCAAATGAGTGTCAGCCAGAGTGATGCAGATAGATTGTCTGTGAGCATGCCACCGTGTGAACTGTATAGTATGGTTGCAATGAATGGTGAACAGGCAAAGCTGACCTGCTGAGCAGGCTGTGATGGTGATTAGAGGGAGGCATTACACTTTATGGA
>VZSC01011770.1:10691-28892 GCA_013398225.1 Steatornis caripensis | reverse complement strand
TGGTGAATCCATGTTGACTACTCCGGATAGTCTTCTCCTCTTCCATGTGCTTGGAGATGAGTTCCAGAATGAGCCGTTCCATCACCTTTCCAGGGATGGAGGTGAGACTGACTGGCCTGTAGTTTCCCGGGTCTTCCTTCTTGCCCTTTTTGAAGATTGGAGTGACATTGGCTTTCCTCCAATCTTCAGGCACCTCTCCTGTTCTCCACGACTTCATCACAAGCATTCACAGAGGTACACAGGTGTGGGTAATATGCATACAATGCTAATAACGATATTAGTGCATAGATTCTGCTTCTTTGTTCTCAACAAGTGGTAAATGCAGCTGCTGAGGTATCTTCAAAGGGAACCACACGAGCTCCCTTAGTTTTGGGTTGGATTTATGCCAGACTCAATTTCACCATAAATTAGAACACAAAGATGTGCTGTATCACGCTGGGTCTGTGTGAGCCCACAGCTCTTTACTGCTTTGGAAAGGAACATGAAACATTTTTTTCCTGCTAATGTTACAGATTTTTAAGGTATCTGGAGCCAGTCTAGTACCCTTCTAGATGAAGTCCTCAAACACTTGGGGTAGGATAAAAGAAATCACAAAAACATTCTTGCTTAGGGTCCTCCAAACGTCTCCTTAAAGTTTTCCTCCACCATAACGACTTCCAAAAAAAACCAGGCAATGTATATAGACTGTGCATCTGGTGCGGGCATAGTGAGTGGTTTTTCACTGTTACCCTGCATTCAACTGTAAGCCAGTGGGACAGTTTATCTTCTTTTCTTTTTCTTTTCAGTATTTTTATTGCTCTTTGTGCAAGAAAGCTCCTGGGCTCTGTAGTAATACTAACAATGAAATAACATTCTTATGATCAGACAAGCTATTCTACCTGATTCAGGGGCAGTCTGATGAACTTCAGTGAGGTCAAACTAGCTGGACTCACTTGGCTTAAAAAACCTAAGAAATAGATGGGTGTTACAATTTCAGCTCAGAAAAATTTAGGATATTAGACTATTCTATAGAGGGACACTTATATCTACACTTACAGTAGACAAAATGCAAAGTACAATCAGTAGCTGGGTGAGGAAGTAATTTTCCTTCACGGTACAGTCATAAACCAAGTACATTATGGTATGTGTTAGTATTATTAATCACGTTTACTACAGTAGCGCCTAAAACCATACAAAAGATGAACCTCGTATGATTTTGTAGTATGCAGAGATACACTGCAAAAGACCATAGCTATTCTGAAGAGTTTATAGATGAGGTAAACAAGATAGATACCGGAGGAGAAAGTGGCACAAAAAGTGAGTGGCGTGAGCAATGCAGTCACAGCAAAAGTTAGTTTTGCAACAGGAAAGAGAGAACAAGAGGCTGAGATGGGACAAGGAAGGAGTAGAGGACACTAAGAAAAGGACAGCTCAAGTGGAAAAGACCAAGAAATGTAGGTGAGCATAACCAGCATAGAAGCACTTGGGATAGATGTGAAATAAAACTGAGGAGAAGGGTGGAGGCAGAGGCTCAGAGCGGACATCCACTAAGTAAAGGGGCAGAGACAAGCCTGCTAAAAGTGCAGGGATAGCTGAAGACCACAGGTAGCCTGCTACAACAGCTGGCTGGTCTCCTTGGACCCTCTTTTTGCCCACAGAGTTGCCCTGGAGCTGGTGGGAGCTTCCTTGGCAGGTCAAGAGGCATTTGGGAACAGATTCTGCCAGATGCATCAGAGACAGATGACCCACTGATTTGTTCCTGGTTTTGTGCTATTACATCATTATATTTAGAGATGATCATGCCACTGAAAACCAGTTATTTGGACCACAGAACTAAAAAATAAAGCACATATGACACCTATCTTAAAAATTATACCAGCTGTCACTCTTTGATTGAACCAAATCAGCTCTGCAATCAAAACAAAGTGAAATTAGGCACTTCATTCTTGAAAAGACATTACTTTACCGATACCAGTGTATCTCAAAGAATTAGGATAAATGTCAGTCATAATACAGCTTTGCTGTTCAATATTTACTGACATATTTTCTCTGCCCTAAGCACAGAGCGAGGAGGCAGTGAAAATCAGGCTGCACATAAAATCTTTTTAACAAACAGCAGTGACAACTGACAATGCAAAATTAACAAAAATGTTGGCAATAGCGTGGGGGTTTTTTGCCTTTTGGTGTCACCACACGAGTTTCACAGCAGAGAAGCAAAAGGGACATATTATACATAAGAGTGTATGCAAATTAATGGTAAAGGACACGTGGATACAATTTCCTAGGGCAAGGCCTGTTCCTGCAATGAGCTGCAGAAAGGGCAATCTCTGACCCCACAGAAAATCCCACAGAAGTCTGTGGAACTCCTCTGGGGCAGAGTTTTGTCTGGAAGGCTCTGGTTTCAGGATCAGCATGACAAATTATTTTAAAGGTGGTCTTTGTTTACTGGGAAGGTACCCAATGTAGAAAGAAGATGTATTGGTTCAAGCAGACTAAGAGATGCTTCTGCAGATAAAATTTGGAGAGCTTATAGTAAACAAATACATGCAATTCTGGAGGAAATGTTGTAATAGAAAGAAAATTAAAAGTAGCTGCAGAATAGAGAGCTATTTTTTTTCCAAACTGTATTTTACCTACCTCACTCAAAAGAAGACTGACTCATCATCTATTTATTGCTCATAATCTATGTGTGCTATCAAAAAGAGAAAATACTAAAAGGATCTTCATTCTGTCAAAGAAAAGCACTGGAGTAAGTGGTCTGAAGCTGAAATAAATGTCTAGAAACAAGCAAAATGCCCACATTGTGAGGGAGTACAGCCATCCACTAGGAAAACCAGTGAACGAAGCAACAGAACCTCTATCAATGTCTTATACATCATTCAGAAAGCCACTTACTTTGAAAGACCTTAATTTGAAGTGTTTTAGATCAACACAAGAATAACTTGGTGAAATGTAAAGATTTCTGAATGTTAAATGAGGACATAGCTTTTGTAGGTACAAAACCAAACATAAAAGACACTGATGTGCATGACTAACTTCTCTCACAGCTAAGGAAGGTTTGGCTTTCTGCGAGTGACAAAGAGAACCCCAGCTCCTTGCACCAATCTCCCTGAGACTTACCAGCTTCTCCGCTTTTCACTGACCTTCCCTTTCAGTTCATCCTTCACATTTTTTTCTTTTATCTTTTTTTTAAAGGAGATTCTTCAAATATGACTGGCATACAGCTATTAAACAAACTCAGTAAACCATAGCCGGAGTTGAGGAGTCTTCTCTCATTGCCATTCACCTGACTCTTTCGGTAGAAGACATTCCTCCTATCTAGATAGCAGGAGTGTTTTTTTCTTTCTTTCTCTCTCTCTTTCTTTATTCTTTGTTGACAATACCTTTATGGCCATCTTCAAGTTTACCTTTTTCTATTGAGGCAGAGTGCAATGCTAAGCTGAACACGGAAACACTGTGTAGTTATGAAAATACACTGCGGATTTTCTGAACTCGGTGCCAACCTCTGTGTGTTTGCAATCAACACAAATTGCCAGGGAATTAAATGTTACAGGTTTTCAGGCAGAGAAAGAAAAGCAATGGAGCTACTTAGAAGCACCCAAGCAAGTAATAAATGCCAAGCCAAGAGCCACACAGGAACAGCTCCTGGGCCCTGTCCAGCGCATGACGTAACTGCCAAGGCAGAGGACAGAGAGACGAGGGATATTAAACCTTTCGGGGCTTTGGAAAACTGGTGGAGCCACAAGCAGAGTGAACAGTTCAAGGCTTCCAGGGCAATGACAACAAAAGCTGTCTGCTTGACCACGGATAATACAGGGAGCCTGAAAGCAGGACAGGTCTTCTCGCCTTGTCAGATACGGAGCTAACAAACTTGGGAGTAACTTACATTCTTGTGTTTTCTTACCAGCTTTTGTAAATAAGTCACATGCACAAAGTCCTATTGTTGTGTGACCTTCTGCTTGCTTTTGAAGGTTAAGTAATAAGTAATGAATTATGAATAATTCATAATTAATGAATAAGTAATGATCCTTTTCAGAGTGACTTGCTGTTTGCAGTATTTCAGAAAGAAAAAGCTTGTAGTGAAACCAGGATCATTCTGTTCAAAGAACATGAACAAAACCACATGGATAAAGGCTCTATCAAAAACTCTTCAGAGAGAGGTGGAGGAAGCCAGGTTTATTTCTAAGGACTGTCCTAGAAGCATCTCTATGGGAATGTGTTAGTAGGTACAATTTCAACCTCCAAACTAAAAAGTAAGTTCCTAAGCAGGAAGAGAGGGAAACTCTGTTCCTGTTTTCTTGGAAACCCTCCAAAAAGGGAGTTTGCAGAGAACACATGCAGCAAGTCCTGAACAGATGCAGGTCCCCAGTGTGCTTGCAATGCGTCAAGTCTGGGTAGGCTGAGCAATGGCCTCAGACTGACTATACATGAATGGTACTCAATGCCACTGCTTACAGGTATTATATTTCTGTAATGTTTACCTTCAAAATCAACACTTTAGAGATGCTTGACTACATTATGTCAATAGTGTGGGACTAGAGGAACTGCCACTAAACAAATATCCTCTTCAGGATCGAGGACCTAGGACAAGCATTCCTAGGTCACGTAATAAAGAGAGGCATTATCAACATAAAATTATATTTCTTTTTCCTACCCTGTTCTCTTTCCCCTGATTCCTCCTACCGTAACAGTTCTCCTGTAGCCATACGTTCTGTCTTCTGCTCCGTATTACAACTCTGACAATACCCACTTCCCTTCCTCCTGAAATAATCACCTGAATTTTTCATTTGGTTGAAAAGACATGCTATTTACCCCTGCAAAGGACTGAGAGGCATTGCTTATCTCACAGACAAGCAGTGTGCATTTATCTTCCAGCTAGGAGATGCTTCCACCTATTGGAAGGAGTCCTCCTCTGGTCAGGCTCCAGTGGGGACTCAGTGCACACCCTGCAGCTACTTTGCTGATGAACTCTGCATCGCGTCAGTGGGCCAAGCAGCACTCTGCTCTCCACTGCAACCGGGCAAAACTGGGTCACAGGCACGGGCTTCATCCAGAGAAAAAACATTAACAGTCTGCATCTCTCTTACAGACACGAGGAAAACCCCTGGCAGGGAACAAGAGGTGCTCAAAATGTGCTTAACTTCCTGCCTGTATTAGTTCTGTTTGTGTGAAAGAGGATTTTGAAGCACGAACTCAGGTGAGTTAAGAAGAGTCCTAAATTGCTGCAAACTCATGTAACTATATGGGTATTTACTTATCTTTCACTAACAGTTTTGCCCAGTATCAGGAAAACACGTAGATACGAAGCTTTGCTTGAACAGCTCCTCACTGAATCTGGAGACACTTTGCTGTCCTCGCAATTCCTCTGCTGCTGACTTCACTTTCCCTCAGTTTCACACGTGCTGAACGCTGCCAGGCTGTCCCCTGGATAGTTTGACAAGAAAGTCCTCTGCACCTGACTCTAGAAAAGCTAGGAAAAATCAATAATCTCACATCTGATTTCACAGAGCTAAACAACATGAACTCATGATATATGAAAAATGACAAATAGGTCACATATTTAACTGTGAAACAAACTCCACAGGGGATAGTTTCAACATAACATCTGTTATGTATAAACAGGCTATGTGTTGGGCTTATTCATACCCTTTTCAGAGAAAAGCACACTTAGTCCAACTGATAAATTGTCTGAATTTATTTTACACATGTGGTTTTAATTTTGGATTTACAGACTGCATTAGTTTATCTGATTTTCTTCACATCAAATGAGGGAAATTAAATATGTATTATGTTAGCACGAAACATGTTTTCCTTCCAGCACTTTCTTCTGTCCACAGTGATTAGGGTGGCAGCACCATTACAGTTTGTTGTTCCCACAGTTTCTACTTTTCGACTGAAGTCCAAATTTGTTTTTGTTGTCAACTCAATCATTATAAATAAGTTTCTTTGGAGCTTATTTCCAAGAAATGTTCTTACAAACAGAGCCAGAGTCACTTGCATTGCCCTGAAGGAGCTAATTCAAGGCATTTCAAAATAGATCATACTGTGGAGACATTTTTCCAATTTTGTTTTTTGTCAAAGTGATTTTATTGTACCTTAATAGTTTCAGCAGAAGGAAATACCACTAACTGTATTCCAGTGACACAAAAGTTAATTTTACTATAATCATCAATTCTGGATGCAAAGCTTTAATACGAACAGCATTTTATCGTAGCAAAATACTAGAAGTGCACACATGTATACATATGTGTACACATATGTGTGTATGTATATAAGATGCAGAAATTGACTAAAAAGTCTGTTTATATTTAATTGCTGCACAGAGACCTACCAGTAGCACAGCCTTGCTAACAGCCAGAGTGTTTATGTATGACCTAAATTGTACAGGCTTAGGAGGGAAAAGCAGGAACTGAAGCAGGAATAAGAGAAGAGCCTCTCTTGTGACCATTTGATGTTAAAAATTCTAACTTTTTATGATAACTATAACTAAAGAGGTATTAAATATTACCTCTTTATTGCACATTAAAGTAATGCATTATCTTTTTGGAAAAAATTCTGAAGCTACATCACTGAACATGTTCATCTCAAATCACCGATTCAGAATACAACAGTATAACTAGCTTCATTATTTCATTACTTAACAGTGAACAACAAAGGAATGTGTAAGACATTAATTACGCGAACCTTTGTGAAGTTATGTGTGCACTGTATGATAAAAATTTAAACTTTTTAATAAATTCTTATGTATAGGATTTGTACTTTTTGTCTCTGAGACCATGCATTTTGGCAGTGTATCTTCACATAACACAGGTTAACATGAGGTTAACACTCAGAGGCAACCTTTTTATTTTTCTATACACACAGAAGAAACAGTTTTCACATGAATTGCCTCTATTAGAGACTATGAGCACAACATACCCTTCTGTCTCCACCAAGATCACGGCATACACGTCTGGCATACCAGTCCATGCTGAGAGGAAGGCAGTAATGTTTTCCCTGTGCCAACAGTCCAGACTCTTGGGAGGGCTAGGGGTGGCACTCATCTATCACAGACACAGCACTGCAGCTAGATGTGACGGGCACGACCTCTCAGGGGCTGTCATAAAGGTCTGCACATGATTACTGATTTCTTTTGCCACCATGTGCATGTTAAGTGCTAAAATGCCATTACTGCAGGCTATGTGCTCTGGCATTTTCTTTCTGTGTCTCAGCTGTAACCGCCAGCCTCACAAGTGCCTTTTGGTTTTGGGTGAAAGTGCTGAGGACGCGTCTCCTTGTCTTGCCTGACAGAGCCCAAAGACATAAATCCTACTTTCAAAGACACATCAGTATTTCTTATGTAGTAAACCTACATTTGTCTCACAAACTGTGTTTCACAAAGCGGTGCCGAGCTCTCAGCTTGGGGTACAAATGAAAGCAGCAGCTCATTTTACCAAGTGGATGTCAGCTGAAACACATGACTATGAAGAAATGCACAATAAATGGGTCTGGAATTGATCTCATCATTTTCATGTTTTATTACTGCTTCAATGCAATTCAGTAAGTAACAATCCATCATAAAAACACAGTAAATATGGTTAATTGCCATCTATTTCACTCTCGTAACATAGTGTGCTTCTGTATCTTAAGGAAGCTCCTAGGTGATTAGTGATTTTTGTCCTCTCTCAGGCTAAAGGATCTAGGGCATTTTACTTTCTGGAGCTCTAAATGATATTGCATGGTTTACCGTAAGTGATATTATCCGTAACAGTTGACCTGAAGACACAGAAGATACACTACTTTCTCAAAATGTCATATAAATTTTGGAGGCTGCTTTAAAATTACTTCAGTGTAGGAAGTATATTGCAGAGCTTGTCCTAAGTGCTTTTATTACTCTAAAGAAGGACTAAACTGTCATTTAAGCATTGCTTTCAATAATTCAGCCATTATCCTGTGAGGGTGTTTGCACTGCTTCATCTGCAATTACCTCATCAGGTTTTTGCAGGGTGTTTGATAAAACAAGAGATAAAGTCACACATCAGTGGACAAAGTTAATTCACTTAAGGCGCTACATTCACTTAAGACGCTAACAGTGAACTTCAGACAGTAAGAGCTGAAGAGGAGGAGATAACCTGCAGAAAGCACCCACACACCAAGAACAAGGTATACCGTGATTAGAAAACAAAATGTAAGGAAAATCTTCTTTGCTGGCTATGAGTATCCGAGAGGAGTATCTAGTACAAATTCCACCCTGTACTCTTCTGAATATCAAGTGGGACCCACATTTTAATAGATAAAGGTTTCAGGACTGGAAGCTCCTGATTGAATCTATGTGGCATTAATTAAAAACACGTCTATCTTAGAAAATGAATAGAAGAAATATTGATTGCATCAACCTAACAATTACAAAGCGATTAAAAAAGAAGATGGAAAGAAAGAAATTCAGAAACTTAATTTCAAAAGCTTTCAAAGCTCCTCTCTCTTCCTTGGAGAGATAAGTCTAAGCACTGCACTCGGTGTCCCCCTGACAGAGTTGTGGAGGGAATTTTTCTTCTTCCCCATCTCCTTCTCCTTTTAGGAGGTCAGAATATCCCTAATAAAAGTGACATAACGAGCAATCAGTACTGTTTAGCCACTCGTCCTCTAAACTAGTGACTGTCACACAGCTTACATTAAAAAAAACACAATAAAAAGCGCTGCATTTTTCACCTATGTTTCAAGCTCCACTACTTCTGTGTAGTTCTAATATGTTTGCCGCAGATATTACATGTAATTTTTTTTCTTCTCAACACTACCTAGACTCACTGTTTCCATTTGAAGCTTTATAAATAATTCAAAGCAGCACAAAATCCAGCTAAACTTACTGAAATGCATTTTGCAATTATGGAGTATCCCTCTAAGTTGACTGTTTCTATTATCAACATATTTAGAAGAATTGAAGCAAGAAAAGTACCAGTGACTGCTGAAAGTCAAAGAGAAAGTCAATGGCAAAAAAGAGTATTTCAGATTCTACAGTCCTGATTACCCACCCACAGCCTTCGTCACACGACACTCCTCTTTCTCTATGAAGACAAGATGATTTACCACTGCCTTCTCCATAATTGGAATATTCATAAGCAATTATAGTTGTGTTCAAAGAATGTTCTTGGACTCAAGCTCTTGAAGCTCTATTATCAAGGATTAAAAAAAAAAGCAAGCACATTTTCACAAAAATAGCACATACTCATTTTATCAGGTTGTTTCAACTCTATTTATGAAACCATGGAGTTGTACAGCAAATTTACTACTGCTTCTGTACTTTAAGAGACTTTAACTCCGGTAACACTTGTGGCAACTTTGACTCAAATAAGAAATAAAGTCATTATGGTCCAGTTAATGTAGAGCCACATACTGAATTAACTGCCAAAGTCTCTTTACAGTGTAAGTCCTGCAATAAACATCAAGGAAAAAAGAACAAAATATCTTCAGATTTACCTGAGGAAATGTAAAAAATTCACAATACCACAGGAAGTTGAAAGGGTCATACATGAGAAAGCAGGCAACTTTTCAATTTCAAAAGTTATCCTTTTTAAAAGGCGTATTTTGGCACTCGCTCCTCCACAACTGAAGAGCAAGATATGGCTTATTTTACTGCAGCCTAAATCCAAAGAGCCTCTGAGGGGTTTCACAAGGTTTTGAAACAGGCCCCTGGAGAGCTAGAATTGAACACAAAAATAAAAATAATAAACAAGCTCCGCTGCCCTAGTATCTCTGCTCGGTGCAAACCAGGCTACACAGTATTGCCTTAGCAGATCAGGACCCTTTCCTGCACTAGTAAGGACTTTGGATTTCACTTTGCAGCACCGGGTGCTTTACCTCACGTAGAGAAGGAAATACCAGGACAACTTTACACCAATTCCGTGCATGTCCCGGACCTGTTATGCGAACACCCGATTTCAAAGTATTTTGACAGCCTGAGTGAAAGCCCTGTCAGCGCCTGTGCAGCCACTCGCCAGCATGGCTCTCCCAAGCATGCCAGCCGCTTCGTACCGAAGGCAAGCAAGAGCTGTCAATGAACGGGTGCTTTCTGTACTTGGAAACTGCAGCCTGATCGAATAAATACGCTTAAAAATTCCACCCACGCACTCAAACCTGTCTCTAAAGCAAACCTGTAAGGCTTTGTGTCAGTGATCCTCAGGCTAAAGGGATTTTGTCTAAAACCCGGTTGCACACAGTTAGCCTCGAAGCAGTCACACAACACCCTCCCTCCCAGCCAGCCAGCCCAGCAGTGCTGGAGGCTCACCGGCAGCTGTGCAAAGCCGTCGCCTTCACAGCGTCCCTCCAACCATGCCGGTAAGACCCAGTGAAACACCGGTGTCGAGGCCTCCGCGGGGCAGAGCTGGGAGGAATGTGGGCAGCGGTGCCGGAGACGAGCCCGTAAGCAGCCACTCCTGGGGCTGCACAAGGTGGAAAGGGCTGATGGCAGCGGCTGGGCGAGTTCACTGAGCGGGGAACGGAAAAGCAAAACAAAAGGTGATGTTCCGGCTTCAAAGAGATAAGTGGCAAAACCCATCCCGGATATCTCTAAAGCCTCTTTACTTTTTTTTTAAGTAAACAAGAAACCTTGCTTGTAAGCAAGCTGAAAGTGAGCTGAACTTTTGTACTACAAAAAAGTGAACTTTTTGTGTCCATGGGCACGTACTGATAAACTTTACTACATAATGATTACCAATAACCTTGCAGAAGATGACATGAAGTTGCAAGGCAGCTATACATACACACAAATTCTAAACTTCACATGGATTCTTCTAAAGTCATCGAGGGTGCTTTTTCTCTAATGAGTCAAAATGATGTGTTATTTAAAACTAATGACATTCTAAGTAGTAGAACCTGATAAAAATGGAGTGGTAGTAGGATGTTTCTCCAGGTGTGTTTATTCACTGGCAGTTTTAAGAAAAATAAGATTTGCTGGGTGGATTTACTTCAGATGTTTGCAATAATATGACTTAGGAAAAATATTTCAGATGGGAAATAGAACCTACTGGTACCTGCTTAGTGAAGCAATAGAATTACTGTTTTCGGTGTCAGAATGTAATAATGGGCTTATTTCCAGCCAGAATTTACTCTTAACCAAGTGGATAACCACAGACATCAAAAGCCATGAAATCCAAATTTCAACTGAAGTTCAACATATCTGTAATATGAATATGCTGTAGTTAACTCAAAATCACATTTTAAAAATCCACAGGTAAATAAAAAGTGTACAAAGTACTTCAGCAGTTTTGAAGATAATCAGTGTGATTTGNCATGAAATCCAAATTTCAACTGAAGTTCAACATATCTGTAATATGAATATGCTGTAGTTAACTCAAAATCACATTTTAAAAATCCACAGGTAAATAAACAGTGTACAAAGTACTTCAGCAGTTTTGAAAATAATCAGTGTGATTTGATTTCCAGCAGAGAATACATGGCTTTTTTTTTTTTCTATGTAACTTCTACTCTGCTCCCCCTGCAAACACTGCATATCCATCATTCTGCACATTCTAGAGCATGGTGCACTGGAATAAAGCATCTGCCATACAAGAGCCCATGAGCTGGCAGCTGTTTTGCAGACAGACCTTGAGAGATGGATGTATGTTGAGTTTTCTTTGGTGGGTGGGAGAACGGTTCATAACGCTCCAGGATATTCTGTGGACCCTTCCATTGCAATAAAGGGAGATTGGCTCTGGCTGTAAGTTGTAAGAGAAATGACAAATATAGACTTTTCCTTCAATTTTATCAGGATGGTGAAGCCATCTATAAGGGAAAAAATACTTGACATATTACGAGAAATTCTATTTTACTAAATTTCATTGCATTTCAGTTTTAGGTGTTTATGATCCTAAATTTTTTCTTTAGAGCTGGCTGAAAATGAATAAACATAACCCACATAAGTTGGCAGGGGTCAGAGTCAAAGTCTTTCAATTTGAACATAAACACGTGAAGCCCACCTTTCAACTTTTGATTTGTAAAGCTACTGCCTTAGAAAACTACTAGTCAGGTGCGATCAAGAAGAGAGATGCTCTAGATTTAGCTGTCATTTGTTGCTATAAGAAGTAGTGGAGCAATAAATGTAATGCAAAGGGAAACGCCAAACTCTTCGGCCCAAGAGAAGATCTACACTGAACCAAAACTTTCTGAGAAGCTACAAAAGAATCCAGGTGATAATTTTCACCACACTTTAAGATTTCATTTCCACAGTTTATATTGTTAAAGTCACCTTTGAACTCAATGGAAACAATTCAAAGACTTCGGCACGACTCATAACATGCACACTGTTAACCTCCAATTTCTCCATCATCGGCAGAGTCTGTTTGCTGAAGAACTGGTCCAATGTGTAGTTAAGTTACAGTTAAGTACAACGTATGCCCAGAAAAGTATGTAAAAGGATATCCGAGGTAAAGCAGAGATACAAAGGAAGATAACACGCAATAATTATAACCACACATGGTGATGACTTTACTTTTATTGCATTGTTCTTCCTTTCTATTTGTTGAATGCACTTGTTCTTTATTGCCTCATATTTAAGGAATATGTAAACTCTTAGCTCCGGGGAGTTCAGCTCTGAGGAAATGACACACACATAATCCTGAGAAAAGATATTGAAGAATGAGTCTCAGAGATTCAAAATTCAAATGTGGTTTAATTGAAAAAGTTGAAGATCAGAGGAAAACGTTTTTTTTTTTCAAATTATTTCAGCTTCTGTTGTAAAAAAAGATGAATGTTTCTTGAGTTTTAACTATTAGTAATGTTGCTGTAGAGCTCAAGTATGCAAACCAGAATTAAATAAACCGGACTGATTCATCACTACACTCCAGTCATTTCATACTGCTCTGGTGAAGCAGTAAATCCACAAAACCCATGTTCTTAAACCAGCTTTATGGCTGTTCTGCATGACCAAAGTGGCACAGGGCAACTCATCACAGACATGTAGCACAAACCAATTTGAAAACCCTCTTCCTATGCTTCATGTCTCTGTCCTCTATCCTCTTTGAGCCATTGTTTAGGTATATTTTGTGAAGATTAGCTTGAGGTAGGCATCTGAACAGACCTGCTGCAGGAGAAGCTCAGGTACTTTACAATGGATTAGCTGCAGCCAGGGACACAGCTGTCTCTGGCAATTTTGCAGGATTAAGATCACTAGTTTCCCTCCTGCTTCTTTGACCCGTCCTGTACTTAAAGCCTATATACCATTACTTTCATGTTGTTACTCACCCCTGAAGCAGCTCCACAACATAAAGCTGGTGTGAACTGAAGATGATCACTAACTCTGACTTCTGTCCTACAACAGCACCTGGCTGCAGTCCAGCACAGAGCCAGGGCAGGACTGGGATCAGTGAAGGTAAGCTGTACAAAGAGATGAACAAACCTAATGAGGTGCTATTAAGAGCTATAACAAAAAGGGGAAGGGGCAGCGGGGAACCAACACAAAATGCAAAACCTCTGGAAAACAAATGAGCCTATGATGCATACCTGCAATTTATAAGATACTGCTCAGCAAAGCACTTACACTGCCATCTCTGAAGTTGAGCTCTAAAGCACGTTTGCACACTTCAGTTTCAAACGAAACACCTCTTATAAACATTTCATGACAGTTCCTAGGTGGTGAGAAAGGGGCACCTGCTTCGGCACTACGCACCCAAGGGTGAGAAAAGCAGGACGTGCAGCAAAGGCGGCAGGAGAGCAGCAAAGGTGCCAAATGCACTTCAGGCCCCCTTCACGTATGAGAAACGACTCCACAGCTGCTCAGTCGCCTGCAAGCGGTTTCCCACGCTGTACTTACGTCTGGCTGGCTGCCAGCCCATTTCAGAGGTGGGAAGTGAAAGTGAACTTCCCTACCCATTTATTTCCTTTCGAACAGGGAAATAAGTTGTGATCCAGGTCAGGAGATAACAAGGTGGCCTTCCCAGTTGTGGCTCTGCACTTTCACCAGCTCACAGCCCCTTTACATTCGCAGCCCCGCTGCAGCTCTCCCACTTCAGCATGCTATTCATGGCCATGTCCACAGTGGAACTGCAAAGCCCTTATTTCCTTACACTGAGATGAATTTTTTCCAGTTCCAAACCTATGTAATCCCTGTTCAGAATCATCTTTTCCTGATACACAGGGAAAAGCAGGAAATATTTTGTATATCCTTTATCCCTTTTATTTCCAAAAGACCAGCAGGGGAGTGCCATTCTTAGGGAAGTCCAGAGGAGACTAAAAGGCATGGACAAATACACTGGTAATCAAAGTTCACATATAATTGCACCAGGAATAAGACACAGTAAGATTTAGACGCAAATACGATGGTCTAGAACCCCACGTAAAGAAAGAGTTCAAATTAACTGGCAGAAGAACAAGGAAGACATTCACTTAGGTTATGTTCGCTGCTCTCTCAGTGGACGACTTGCAAAAACCACCTTTGATACATTCACCAGCTAACACTGGTTAACTCAGGAGAGGGCACCCGCAGACACTTACAGACTAACGTTAGACTAAAACTCTCCAATGTTCTACACCTACAGGATAAACTGTAGGTGGGAGAATGAAGAAGAAATACAGGTACAGAAACGTTAAGTACAGAGGGTGATGCTGACAAATTCTGAACAGCCAAGCTCTCACTTATGTCACCACAGGCTGCATTACATGGGCTTGAAACTCCTGGAGACTTCTCTGAGGATTCCCAGTCCTCGGCTTTTAGCCATTCATGTAGGATTTTCATTAGGTTAAATAACCAATTCTCTGTTCGGTTACTGGCAGCATTTGCAGCTCAACTGGTAGATGAATCTACAGCATTTAAAAAATCTGAAAAGCATTTACATGGTTTTCAAGAAAATTATGCACCCACACTGAATAATTTCCTCCTGCCCTCTTTTAATTGGCTGTGATCACACTCCTTTGAAATGAGATAAAATTACAAGTGTGCATTCGTGATTAACTTTAATTAGCAAACATCTACAAATCAATTATTAAATTTTCACCTAATTAGCAGGAATAGTAAGCTGTGAGAAGTAATCAGTACGAGAACCTTCAGAGAGGGATGAGAAAACAAACAGTGCCCAGCAAGCACACACACTCAGAGCCAAGTTCGGCACCGCTGAAGAGGAAATGAGACAGGGTCTAGGAAGCTCGGACCTGTCTTACAGGTCCAGNGGATGAGAAAACAAACAGTGCCCAGCAAGCACACACACTCAGAGCCAAGTTCGGCACCGCTGAAGAGGAAATGAGACAGGGTCTAGGAAGCTCTGACCTGTCTTACAGGTCCAGTCATGAGGATATTCAATAATTTCTGTAAAACTGCAGGTCCCCAGGCTTCACTGCGAGTACAAGAACAAATGAATGGGGCTGCGATACTTGGATGCTGTGTTAGTGCACTGTGCTCCTCCACAGCACGCGAGCTCAGGAATTCAGGCAATTTCATTTTCTATGTATTTTAATAACTACATTATCTGGAAGACTCCTTTAGCCATATTCTAGCAGGCTACAGAGACAGGAGCATGTTTTGCCGTCCTGGCCTCTATTCTTTCCCTGTGTCATCTCCCTTCCAAATCTTGGCTCAGATATAGAAATATCAAGAGGATTCAGTGGGCAGGGAAGCCAGGCTATTGACACAACTACAGTTTCTTTTGTTGAAATGGATGGGATCCTTGCAAGAATTCCTAGGGCCATAATTTTGGCTAGTAATATCATAATTCATAGGCAAAATGACAAACAGGCTCTGAGCTGTGCTTCATTGTGACCATACTTTTTAATATTAGAGAATGCATCATTCCAGTGAGGGAGGAAAAATTTTGATTAGAATTTGCATTTCTTGACCAGCATATTGCATGAGCATACGCATGATATGCTACGCAGGGTGGAGGGTAGGTGCTGGTTTTGGAACAGAGTAGTTGGACTCAAGTACCATTCAGGTGATTTTGTCCTGACAACAGGTATCTTGCTCAATTTCTGGAGGGAAAAAAACCAGAAGGGCACTCCTTTGTTGAATAGGGCAGTAAAGGAATTGCACTTTGTTGTGTTTTTAAAATAGATTACTCCAATAATGCAATTTTATCTGCAAACATCTAACAAGGAGAAAAAAAAAAACAACCCACCAAACATGCTTCCTTTCTTTTTGCATTCCTCAAATGAAATACCTTGCAGAACGATCTTTATTCATCTCTCCTACAACACCGTTTAAAACATTAAGTCTTTCTTTACAACAAATGGAAAAGCACTACTTATGTAAGTGGGAGTTCTAAAAATCACAATGCGCAGTGCTTTTTATATGAAAAATCATTTATTCTTTTAATATGCAGTGCATAGAACAATTCCCTAAAGTATTAGTGTTTCTGAGTCGATATGGATTTGGCTTTCTCTCTCCTCCGTTTTACTCATTTAACAAAATCATATCAGCACCAATGGCATTATGCAATGCACCTTATAATGCTCCTAATATAAAAGCCTGTCTTAGTCTGCTTTCACCAGAGATTTCTGCCTATATTAACAAAGGCAAACGAAAGGAAAATTTGGAGTTTTTGAAAATCCTTATAAAAGAACTTAATATGGCATATCTTTATAACTGGGCAAAGTGAAAATACGTTTTTAAAAAGTGAGTTTCTAAGAATGTCTGGCCTAAACTACAAACTTTAGAATGGGATCCAAGCCTGTCAGCCTTTGTTATCAAGACCATCAGGCATTGAAGACAATCACAGAGATGGTCGGGGTAGTGAGGTGGCAATTTCAGTACCACCTACACTTTCTCCTTGCTGAACTGCAGCAAACTCGGCTCTCGGGTAGAAGAAAACATTTTATTCTCCATCTTAGTCTTTCAGAAGGCTACTCAGAAAAGACCAAGAGCTTAAGGCTCTAGAGATCTCAGAATGAGATACGAGGATTACTGTGATACTCCAAAGTATTCACAATATGCTCTGCATTTCCCAGGCTACAGAGCTGATGAAAAACTAGAATCTGTAAAATGAAGTGTTTGCAGTCTTGTTGTGGAAACTAGCGCCTTTTTTCCTGAGAGAGGAGTATCACAAGAACAGCAATCATTTACACAAATTGTATGCTAAGTTTTGAAACCTATTCTTGACTTAAATCTTTGGCAAGGCATATGATAAGGAGATCTCTAATGCAAAAGCTAGTTGATTTACTGACTACCTTAGTCTCTAATCGGAAAGGATTGTCATCGTGAGTTTCCTGGATGATGCAATGCCTATTTAAGAGCATACGTTTGTGCCGGAGCAATTTTCTACAGTCTGGTTTTGCTTATGAAATGATGCTTCCTACAGAGGATGTTATTTTTTCACAGGACGAGAATAATTCATAATCACATTGTTGCGTTGATCAGAAGTTATTATTTTTCTTGCTGTATCTTACTCCAAACTGACAGGTCAGCCAGCCAGAATGTCTGTCATGCTACACAAAAAATACCCTTCTTTTGTATCGATAATACAAACTGTTTATTAAGAAAATCCACCACCAACAAAAAAGAAAACAGGTGGAGAAAAGATTTTTCACTAAAGACAATCAGCTGAAATCCCTTTCAGTCTTATCTGCTTGCATTGAGGATTATCTACTCCTCATGCAACACTAAATATGATAAAGAAAAACATACTGCCTTGTTTCACCCGTGAGAGAAAATGCTGGACTTTGAGCTGAAATGAAAGCATGAAGAACATACTGAGCACTGCTGCTGCTAAGTATTTTGTACAGACAAAACCCCTTATTACAAGGAATTCATAATTTTGCCACACTAAAATATTACATTCACAGTAGTGTAACAGATTTCAGGAAGAACCTGTCACAAATTTCCTTCTGGATGGAAGAAGAACAGTGCAACGACAATAGCCTGTTTGCTGCACAGAAACAATGTGATGCCACGACGGGGCCGCATGGCGGCTTCCTTCAAAGCCTTGACAAACCCAGAATGAAAACAAAGCTCACCCTCTAATTCCATGTAACAGTTATTACAGTTTAAATACACAGAAAGAAAATGTTGCCCTCTCTTACCTTTAACAGGAATGTGCTGAAAGAATGCTCCAAGACATTTTTCGGTATGCCTGTGATAGAGGAATCTCTGACTTACATAGGTCAGCTGCCATGGCACAGTACTAAAATTGGCAGATGAAGTGGTCAGAATTACTCAGTGGCTTGATAAAAATCAGCTTACTTCAGATCTGATCTAGAGACTGAGTACACACAGCTATGCGTTAGAGAAATGGCAAGTATTACAGGACCAGAAGGACAACTGAGGAA
>VZSC01011769.1:325132-335782 GCA_013398225.1 Steatornis caripensis | reverse complement strand
CCATTCTATGATTCTATGATTAGGGGTTTTAAAGACTTTATCTGGTTTTAGTTGTAATACAGTATGTGAAATCAGTGAACTTGGACCACAGCCCCATTAGATATGGTTATCATTTTTTGGATGACAGAGCGTAGNGCTAACCTGCTTTAGCAGGGGGGTTGGACTAGGTGATCTCTAGAGGTCCCTTCCAACCCCTACCATTCTATGATTCTATGATTAGGGGTTTTAAAGACTTTATCTGGTTTTAGTTGTAATACAGTATGTGAAATCAGTGAACTTGGACCACAGCCCCATTAGATATGGTTATCATTTTTTGGATGACAGAGCGTAGGAATGGTCTGGAGGAATAAACTCCAGAAATGTACAGAAGCAGACATGTACCGTATGACATGGCAGGGTGTAGGAAAGTAGGAAATCTATCATGAGGAACGACAGGTGAAGCATTATGTCCCCTCAGAGTCACTGTCAGAGGAGCATTTTGGGGGACAGTTAACAGCAGTTGCCGTATAAATTGTTTCAGCATTTTTATTATACCTGTAGCAGCTCCAAGAAGGAAATGATGTTAAGTGCAGCTGAGTTACGGAGTTCACCATCTCTATCTGGCTGATGAGAAAGGTCGACAAACCATTTGATACACCTTGTTTCTGATACTGTAAGGAGAACTGTATAGTTCCTGGAGTTTAATTGAATGCATTAAAGAGTAAGGTAGACTATGCAGGTTTTCAGGGTCCTTTGCTATAGGTACTAAGACTTCATTAATTTTTTTTTTTTACAGTGCTGTGTCTGCACAGTTCATAAATGTTGCTTTCAGTTCTGCCCTTGAAATTTGTCCTGTGCAATGCTGGCAATGTGCTTTTTTCCTGTCAGATACTTAAATGACTTCAGCAATTTTAGACATCTAAAAACCTATTCTTTCTACTAGGATTGTGACAGGAGTGTCCTGCTTTAAGATTCAGTTCTCAGAAGGGGCAGACACCAGCTAAAATTTGCAGCCCCAGCAACTGATTTGTAGTGCATGTTTGATGAAATGGATTTAGCAAACCCGGTCATTGTAGTCTACAGAGAAAAGTACAGCTAGGTGGTATTCCTGCTTTGTTGTAGTGAACTAAAAATTACACATGAAATTTCTCGAATATGGACAAGGGACCAAAATATGTAAGCTCTCTAAATATAACAAACGACTTGTGGAGGAAAACTTCCAGCATTAATTACACATTAGAAAACTCTGTGTGGCACATGTCCAAATGCTGCAGTCTCTGTTTTCACCAGCAGTTAGTATGAAACAGTCCCAATCTGATGACCTTTAGGAGACCTTTCCCTTCCATCTTGTTTGGCTAGTGGTACTGATGGAAGGTGAAATGTTGCCTTCTATTCTGCTCCACCATTGCTTGGTGCTTCTTTCCATAAACAGATTGTCTTACTATAATGCCTTGTGTGTGGATATCTTTTCCATTAGTCAAAATGAAATTTTAAGCATTGCTCATTAATAAATCACATTTGAAAGGGTTTGGCTTTTGTTAATTTACAGATCACCCATCAGATGAAGCTCTATATTTAGTTTTCTTTCTTGCCCTATCTCCTTTTCAGACTTTCAGTTTGAGATTTTTTTTTTTTCCTTAAGGACGCTGTAGTGCACCTGTCGGGAAATCCATATATGTGTGTGTGTATAAATAAAAAAATGTATTTCCAGCATACTGTACTGAAAAATAGTATTATCTCCCCAAGAAATTTGAGTTAAGTTCTTAGTTGCATCATCGTGTGTATTGTTGCTTTGCCCAGCATTGGCTACAACAATATTTACAGAGCAGAATGGACTACTGAAGCCCTCAAGAAGTTCTCCAAGGGTCCTTGTATTGGGGTGGTGGTTACTGCCTGACAACTCCAGGACTCTGTCAGAGCCAACCAGCACTGAATGTTATGCCACATGAATGACCAGTGGCACATAAGTTGCCATTTTATTAATCATTGTCCAAGTATTCCGAATAGTCTGAACACTGTTCACAGCAATGGCATCTTCTGACTGCCACCGTGTAGATCTACCTTTATGTTACAATGACAGCTACTCTTTGCTGTCACAGTATTGAATTACAAAGGTATACCCTTCATGGGTGTGATCTCTCTTGAACGCACAACATGATTGTGTACAAAGCCTTTAAAATCTTTTCTGTTTCTATAGAATGTGCGTGTTTTTATTTTTTAACTGAAGTAGGAAAGATATGAGAGAAGTTTAAATAAAATGGAAAAAATCACTTGAGTTCTGAATTCCATGCAAAAGAATAAATACCTTTACCAGCATGATCAGTGGCACTTCTGTTCCATGTTGTGACAAAATTGGGATATTTTCTCACTGTGACTCACAGCCCCATATTACTGTGCTGAAAGTAATGCTTCACAATTATACTATTGCAAATAGTATAACTTAAAACTTAAAATCTCACTAGAAATCTAATCTGCCCATGTTTCTAGGTGCACAACACATTTCTGTGCAGTAGGACCCCAGAAGAGTTCAGTGTAATTGTAGCACAATTTTCATTATTTTGGATACTTACGGTTTAATTTGTCATGATCAGCCAAAGAAATGCAAATATAATTTAAAAAATCCTACTTTCAGATGCTGATGCATGTTTAAATTTACTATTAGATTGTCCCTGTTGTTAAATACTTCAAATCTTGTTTTTTGCATTAGTTTTGTCTTTTTGTTTTCTAACAAGAGATCAAATGCTTGTAAAATTTGATGAACAATTGCCTGTCACTACAGAAAATCTTCAGTGCGTAGAGATGGCATTCATATTTTCTTGGTGTTTAACCCTGTCAAATCATTTTTATGTCTGACGTCCCAATATGTAAAATGGAAATACTGATGCTTCTCTTTTTCTAAAGTGCTTTGTTGTTGCTGATATGAAAGCTTGATATTAATATCGTTATATGCTCAGAAGTCACGAAAGGCACTGCCAGGTTTGGTTATTACTTAGTGATGTTCTGCTTCACTCAGAGGACACTGTAGTCATGATTTTATTTATAAATATTTCTACAGCAGATAAGATCAGCCTGCTTTCATTAAGACCTTTTTAAAATTTAATTAGACTAAGACAAAATGTATTGACTTCTCTATGTCACTAGTTACTCTAAGTTTTAAAATACGTTCATGAGCAAAATTTAGTATTTGTTAATGAGTTAGATGCAGTCATGGTGGTGTAGGTTACCTCCTGTGCCTCACTTTGACACTTTGTTTTCCTGCAGGTGAAAATTCAGAAATCTAAAGTCCAGTGGCACATTTTGTCATCTTAACAAGATTTTTGTTATGCTTAGTGTTTTGATTAATTTGCTGACTTTGGTCCATTCATGCATCTTTGACAGACTGCGGCTGAGCTACTTTTTTTTGTCTGAGTTAGTTACCCTCATGTTTTTAGGGTACTTGATACCTGAATTCTGTAAGTCGCTCCACTCACATTAGAAGGACAGTGACTTCAGAGCTTCACTGTGTTTAGTTTTCATGTGTGAAATTGTAGATTAAATCTTTTCCCAGATTTCTCAGGCATTTGCTCACTTTCACTAACAGGTAATTTTTTAAAAACCCAACCCATCAGGTCCCTATTGCTTCTTTTATTCCTCCTTTTGCCTCGTATAAATAAATGATACTGATTTAATAATGCCAAAATCTACAGTAACAAATGTAAGTAATACTGAAGGAAGGTGTAATCAATGTAAGATATTGAATAAGCACTAAAAAAGGTCACTTTGTTTATTGCTAATAGTAAACATTCAGGGCATGATTGTCTGCTTTTTTTAGTTCACCTTTTTGTTAAAACAGATAAAGGTTATTTTCATCTCTAGCATTTGCTGGCTGATCACTGTGTTCCATGTCAGAGAGAGGCTTGAATAATCTCTTTGAAGGCAGTATTGAGGCAGAGAATTAGCATTCTCTCCAGCTGCACTCCACTGCACACAGGTTGGTTTCTCATTTGTTGTGGCCGTGTTTTCATTAGGTCAGAAGAAAAACTGCCCTTCCCTCCTTCAGAATGCAAAATGAGCAAGGACTAGAGGGAAATGAAATCATAGAAATAAATGTTAGATAATATATGTCAATTAACCATGAAAGTGTTGACATTTAATCTTATAGAAGTTTTAATAATTTGCATGTGCATACATGAAAACATTTCAGACACGTTGAGCTTTCTTACGTTTAAATGAGGACAGTGTGTGGCTCACTAGTTTGAAGTAAGACTGCTTTCACTGGACCAAATGTAAGCTTTGCTTCTAAACACGCAGAATCAAAGTGCAGGTGGTTGAATTTAGAGATTCCAAACATGGTTTTGTAAATGTACCTACCACTGGAAATGCTCCCTGTTTTTTTGTAAACTGTATGCTGTAGTTAATTTTCCCTTGCATCTTCCAAGCCTAGACTTCGTACCTTTGAGATCTTTATCACAGTTTATCAAAGTTTCTTCAGTTTTGAAAGAGTGTCTTAAAGAGGTGTTACCCACTAAAATAATAGAACTGCTGGTCCCAAGTACTTTATCAGTATCTCTAAATGATGGGAAAGTCAAGATGTGTATTATGTAAGATGCCTATGCTTTCAACAGTTTGTGCTCTTTAGCTCTGTAGAAGTGCAGAAAAGTGCATTGTGTATGTGCATTTATGTATACACACACACACACATGTATATGTGTATCTACTTTGGAGATGCATCTTTTAACCTAGCTTCTTGAAGCCAGAGGGGAAAACTCAGATATAGTTAGCAATTAAAATTCACTTTGGACAGTAGGCAAAACCAAACGTTTTGTGTTTGGTTTACAATTTACCCTCTTTTCCTGAACTGCAGAAAATAAGGATGAGTTCTCTATATGCAGTGAGAGTAGTCAGCAAACCAGATGAGGAAATGAGATGCTTTGTCACCTCTCTTAAGTCTCTCCATGCCTCCAAAGTTGCTAGAGACATGGTCAGATTTGGGAACAGGGAGGTTTGACAGAAATTTTGTTAGGGTCATACAGAAAAGTAAATAATAAAGCTGTAGTTTTTCCTGGCACAACAGTAGTTTAAACTTTCATTGCAAAATACTAACCTCGCTCCTATGTTTTGTATAAAATAGGAATACTGCAATTCTGAGTTTTTTCCACTAAAAANAGGGAGGTTTGACAGAAATTTTGTTAGGGTCATACAGAAAAGTAAATAATAAAGCTGTAGTTTTTCCTGGCACAACAGTAGTTTAAACTTTCATTGCAAAATACTAACCTCGCTCCTATGTTTTGTATAAAATAGGAATACTGCAATTCTGAGGTTTTTTCCACTAAAAAATTACTAAAATATGGAGAAGGTTGCAAAAATGTGTCCCTCTGAATATGAAACTGGTAATATCCTTACTAAGCCAATCTACGATTATAAAGTTCAGTTAGAATATGCTGTTTCATTACTTTTGTTGGAGTGTTTTGGTTCAAAAAGAAATACTGTACATGCAGAAAAAAGTACACAGAAGCATAAGAATGACAGGTGACTGAGGAAGATCAGATAAAATAAGAAATTTACAGTGTGTTTAAATGTATTTTGAAAGACTTCTCTTACAATTTATTTGTCTCACTATCAAGCTATTACTTCCAGTGCTTCCTGAGTTGTTATTGTCAGTAAAACAGTTACTTGCTAGAAATTCAATAAAGTAATATTTTTCCATTGGTGTTAGGAAAAAAAATTCATCTTGGTCTAGCCTATGCCTTGGACCTGTTCAGCTAAAACCAGATCTCTACTACATGCTGCATTTTAATGGGATAAATACTTCAGACTTCTAAATTACATAAATAGCGCAAGCAGTTGTTAGCCTTGGAAATAACTCTTACATGCAGCTGGTGGATATGAAGGAGTTGTTTATTTTGGGTGATACAATTCCCATAATAGAGAAAAAATTACTGTTTTGCTGTCCTATTTTTATGTCACTGATCAATTCTCTTTGCACAGTAAAAATATGGTTCAGTTTCAGATTTACTATAGGTTTTGATCAGTCTCTTCAAGACCAAGGAGAAAAGTTCTCTGTTACTGTTAAATTCTTGAGAGTCACCTACATGGTTTAATATTTCTATCTTTTATTGAGCCAATATTTGATTTGGAATCGTAAAAACCCAGATGCCCCAAATGTGTAAAATTCAGTGTTTGAGACTGAAAATAAATCTGGCTGCACAACCCTTGGTCTTCACCGCCAGCTAGTTCCACCCCAGCTGGGACAGCAACACTGGAAATGGAGACCAAGAGCTGCCACGGAAAACTTTGCAAGACCCCGTGTTCTTTCCTTCCTCATAAGAGAAACAACACTGACAGAGATAATCAACTTTTATTTTTAAAAAGCTTCCTTAGGTATCTTAAAATCTGCTGTTCTGATGTTGCTCTGGAGTGAAACTTGAGCATGCTCTGCTGTCCTTGCTGTAAGCCTTTATGTGTGCTTAGGTCTAAGTATTTGTTTATCTTATCTATGCCATCTGAGGAAGTAATCTATCTCCTGTGGACAAATATGTGAAGAATTCATAATTTTACAATAATAAAATATGTCTGATTGATTGTATGTTTTAAATATGTTGCTCATAAGGTACCAGAGGCTTTGCATTTAACAACAGTTTATTCTAAAGTCTGCTGGCTTCCCCAAGTTATTTCTCAGGCGAGAAGCGCCAGCTCTGGCTGTGGGGGAAGCAGGCTCCAGGGTCTGTGATCAGCAGCCGTGTTTGACCGTCTGCTAAGTAAAACCTAGTAATTCTGGAACTGTTTGAATGCTATCCAGTTCTTTATCACCAAAGAAATGACTGCACCAGCAGTTACAAAGGAAAACCTACTGAATGAAAGGCTTTTGCCATCTATAAGAAGAAAGAAAAATTGCTGATCTTTGTATCTTTTAATCATAAATTACCATTTACACTTCCCTGAGGTCTCCAAAGGACAGGTTATTGTAAAGACCTTTTGGACCATATTAAAATGGAAGAGGATCTTTATTTTTTTTTTGAGCCAACTAAGTCATTGGGCTTTATGCTTACAGGTGTTGTCAAAGAGCATGTTTCGCTGCAAGTCATGTTCCAGACTGTGGCTTTTGTGAATGCTAAGACTAGTAAACAATCAAATACTCCAGCCACATAGAGAAGATTGAAACAGGACTGAAAAGAAGGTCTGCGACCTGAATTCTCAAAGAGCTTAAGGAATGCTTCAGCTAAGGTTCGCTGTATTTTCTTTTGGCAGGCAATAACCAAATACCACTTCTAAAGCCCTATATGAAAAGAAAAAATACATTAGAAACATAGACATGAATGGCTTTGATTTTATACAGTTTTGTGTGTGTATATATGTATTTTCACGTTTAGCAAGCTTAGTGATGACTGATCATCACAGTTGGTAGGGAGTTTCTTTCCTTTTGAAAACAGCCTTCAGTGTGTTTTGTAGACTATAGAAAAAATGTTAAATTCAGGCACTGCAGCACTACAGTCACAAGATTAATACAGCTAAACAGTGCTCGGTTGCTATGTATAATTTGACTGATTTTTTTCTTATCATTGTTCTTGTTGTATTTCTCTTTTCATTTTAGTTTGACACATTAAAGCCCTGCGAGATAGGATGGTGTCATTTATATTTGCAGGCTGCATAGTCTAAGTATTTCTTGCTTATTTTGAATCTTTCAGTGTGCGTGTGTTAGCCTTGTTAAAGGATCTGACATCTAGTTGATCTTCAAGGAATAGGATGGTTTACAGAAATGCACACCAACATGTTCATGTGCTTATTTTTGGTTGCTCATGCTTCTGACCCCTTTCTTCAGTGCACTCAGGAAGAAGAATGAAACATCAAATATAGAGCAGGCTCTCTATATGGAAAATATAGCATGTTATGCAGTGAGAGAGAAATTATCCATTTAAAAGTATAACTGGTATTCTGAAAACCATGACATGTGTGGTGTTTTAAAAGAGTTTTTTTTTTTTTTCCTAAAATGCAATAGAATTTACCAAAACCAAAGCAAGACTAAAACATAATACTAATACTAAATAATAATAGATAATACTAAATAATAAAAGCTTTGTGGCAATGTCATATGAGAAGGTAGGAAAGTGGAAGTGGTTGCAATCCTGAAAGGTTTTCCTTGATACAAATAAACTTTCTCACTAAGAGAGATTCTTTGCTTCTCAGTATGACATCATTTACATGTTTTTCCTGCTGTTTTATATGGTTTTCTTGTTTCTCTTTTTTATAATAAAAACATCATCAAGGATATTTTAATATCATTCTTGCAATGCAACTGGTGCACCTTAGGGCATTGCCAGTCACTGTGACAGAAGTGTCATCGTAAGAGGTATGTGGTGAGGAGGGCAGTAGGCTGGGAATGCAGAGATGGTGGTATTCCCGCCTACACTGCAGTCTTGGTGTGTAACTTCAGGCATGCTATTTTATTTTAGTTCAGTTCCTATGTGCAAATGTATCACTTCCTATGTATATAAATGAGGGTAATAATGGTTTAAGACACATAATGGATGAGGTATGTGCTGATTATTCCTTACTTGAAGAAAACATTTAAAACAACGTATAGTATGTTGTATACTTATAATCTGTGTATACTGACTAGATGCCCATCAGGCTGAGGGTGAAAACTACTGTTCAGAGATAACTTTATGATGGTCATCTGCAATGGAACACCATGAGATACTTGTATACAGCTATACTCTGCAAGTTAATTAACCCCTTTGAGAAACAGTGTGCATAGGTTAGCTTGGCATGGTGCCATGCCAAGCCAGCTATACCGAGTCTGCAATTTGAGCCGTTGTATCTATATATTCTGCACTGAGACAGGCACTTGCAGAGCTGTATTAACCTGTGGAGAGCTAGGAGGACCAGCACAGACAACGTGCTGCATCCCAACATTTTCATTTACTCTTGAGGCACTGCTGGATCCTGGCTCATAGATGAAGAAGCAATTGAGTTAGGCTGCGTACATTAGGCAGTCTAGTTAGCGTACATATCCAATCTGGATGGCACGACCACACTTTTCTGTTACAGTATGATAAAGGAGCTTGGGTACTGTGCTGTCTAAATGATTTATCAGTCATCTGAACGCAAGTGTAAGGGGCTGCGGTGTGGAAGCAGGGTGTGAGTTGGCAAATGTGATGCTGGATCTTCCTGTAGACTATACCAAGTGTCCTAAGGAGATGACATGCTCACACCGTGGAAGTATAAAAAGGGAGGGAGGGGAAATAAATTTGCAGGAAGGGAATTAAACTGGACTCTGGAGGACCAAGGAATCCAGAGAAAATGGTGCTTGTAGCAGAGAAGGAATAGTTGTAAAAGCAGTTTTGATTTATGCTGTGTATCTTTCTTTTCTGCTACTTTGTTTAATACAATGCAAAATTAATCACATACAGATCAGCATTTTACTTGTCCTTAAAACTTGCACTCTTTAGCATCAATTAAGAAACCCACAGATTTTTAAAAGGGTTCACTAATATCAATATGCACTTATTACTTCCCCCTGACGAAGGCCAGAATCACTCGTTTCTAGAGATACATGTTTAATAAACACAGCTGATAATATAGGAAATAAGTGCAAAAATTAGAGTAAGTCTGTAAGTAGGTAGGAGATGAATATATTTCAAGTCTACCTAGAAGATACAAAACAAAGCAGACATTTTCAACTGCATTATGTACCTGTGGTAACGTCAAGTATCTCAGCAATGTCCTTTTAAGAAGACCATTTCTACACTGCCAAGTTCAATAAGATAGGTCTTTTCCGTGAGTCAGAATGCTGACAACTCTGTCAGAAACATGTATCCTAAAAATGACTGTGAGTTTATTAGGCACAATGCATTTGAAATCTATATATATTCTTGTGTAAACAACTGGTTTTTACCGTATGCAGTGGTCTGCAGCAATCTTTGTGTCTGGAATGAAATCACCTAACCAATTTTACCCTGCAATCGCACTGCAGCATGTTCTGGCCATGGTGAGGACAAGAAGCACTAACTATTATTTCCATCCCATCTTCACAGTGCTGGCAGATGGACTTCAATGCTGAGCAGGCCTGGAAACAAGACATTTTTTGTTAAATTGGGCAAACCAAACATTTTCCGATGGTTTTGCAGAATCCACAAATTTGGTTGGCAGTGGCTACTCTCTCTTCAGTGCTGATGTTACTTGTATCTTGCACGTCTTAGACTGAATACCTTCTTTGCTTCAGTGTTCACTGCTAGGACTGGCCCTCAGGACTCCCAGACTCTGGAGATAAGAGAGGAAGCACGGAAAAATGAAGACTTGCCCTTGGTAGATGAGGATTGGATTAGAGAGCAGCTAGGCAAACTGAACACGCACAAATCGATGTGTCCCGATGGGATGCATCCACGCGTGCTGAGGGAGGTGGCGGAGGTAATTGCTAGGCCAACTCCATCATCTTTGAAAAGTCGTGGAGAACAGGAGAGGTGCCTGAGGATTGGAGGAAAGGCAATGTCACTCCAATCTTCAAAAAGGGCAAGAAGGAGGACCCGGGAAACTACAGGCCAGTCAGTCTCACCTCCATCCCTGGAAAGGTGATGGAACGGCTCGTTCTGGAAGTCATCTCTAAGCACATGGAGGAGGAGGAGAAGACTATCCGGAGTAGTCAACATGGATTCAGCAAGGGGAAATCATGCTTGACCAATCTGATAGCCTTCT
>VZSC01011769.1:266806-323831 GCA_013398225.1 Steatornis caripensis | reverse complement strand
ACAGGCTGCCCAGAGAGGTTGTGGAGTCTCCTTCTCTGGAGATATTCAAAACCCGCCTGGACGCATTCCTGTGCAACCTGCTCTAGGCTAACCTGCTTTAGCAGGGGGATTGGACTAGATGATCTCTAGAGGTCCCTTCCAACCCCTACCATTCTATGATTCTATGATTCTATGATTCTAGACCATACAAAGTACACATCGTGCCTGCTTTCAATGCTCTGGCCCCAGTAGACTTCACCAGATGTGTACATTTGTGCATAGGTAGTGCCAGTAATGTGCAACAGGGGCATTCCTGGAGGCATCTTGGTTTGAGTGGGAGCTACTGCATTGCCTGAGCTCTCTGCCTCTTACAGGTAGGATGCTGTTCTCTAGATACAGTGATACAAGATAGTGGAGCCTTGTAGAAAACTAGATGGTTTATAACACATACTTCTTAGAGTTTGCATTAATTAAAAAAGAGTCTGCTTTAGTAAGGAGAATAACAAAAATGAAGTATTGTGTCCTTGGCAGACCTCCGTTCAGTTACTCTTCCATAAATTCAGTTTGCTGTCCTTTTTTTCTTTAAAAAATCCTTTTGGAACCAAACTGACAGGTAGTATTTTTAGAGTATATTGTTGGAATGTAAAATGTAATATTTACTTTGATGAACAATCAAAAGTAAAAGCATATTGATAAATAACATGTGATGCAAGTCTGGTGTGTTCCCCCCTGTCCCCCTCCACTAGGGTATTTTTGGCAGAAATGGCTGATGACTGTCACGTTATTATGTAGAATCTCGTTACAGGAAGGTATGTCTTCAGGTAAACTGTACATTGCAGATTTAAATGAAAATATGTGGAAAAAATGACAGATGTTAAAACTTAGCTTAGCTTTTTAAAGCTCTGTCACCTTCCTCTACCTTAGCAGAGGAAAATAAAAACAAAAATAGTGGAAATAATGTTTGACACAGGCCGGTTGCTTGAATTGTTTTTGATGTTGAAGAGCGTATGAAGGTTAATCCTGGAGCCATAGGCAGCCTGTGGTTTCCAGCAGGCTGTACAGGTCACTGTAGGTGATAAACCAATGGTGTGATGTGCAATAAGCTGATAATACTTTCTTTCCTCCTTGCCTCTCCCAAACTTGCTGCTGTGCTTTGAACAGATGATAGCATGGTCCAGTGGATTTCATTTTTATGTGTGCATTCATCTGCAGTGACACCAAGGAGCCAAGCATCACTTTCATTGCGTAATTTCAAAGTATTTAATATCAATAGAGAAAAAGTAAATCTCTTGCTCACATTCTCGTTCCTGCAGGCTGTGGTGTAGTTGTACTGTAATAAAACTGTCATGCAGCTGCCAGAACTAGCCCTGTGATTCAGTCTGTTCGTGTGCTTAATGTGTATTTTGTCAGAGCTAGTTTGAGCAATGCTATCAAATGTTGTGCTATAAAAAAGCCTGTTGTTGGGGAAGCACAGGCTAACTGTAGGAGTGCTGGAGTAACACTTGCTACTCTAGAGAGCAATCAAAAATAGTTCAAACACCAAGGAGTTTGATCCTGCTTTGACGTAAAAGTGGTAAAGGAAGGACCTTTATCCCTCAAGTGTTATTCAGCATCACTGCATCCTTTATGTTTAACGTGATCTGGGACTTGGGTCTCGTGTGTGTGTCTCTCTCTGCTAGCAGAGCTGGCTGGCTCCAACGCCTGCAAAAGTCAGTGTAATCCTCCCTCTGAAAGGGTACCTGTTCTGCCTTTCTCCAGCGCACAGTGTCATGTACAGCTTCTGCTGCACTTCAGTGCAAAGCTGTGCCTCCTGGTAACATGGGCCCTTCTTCCTCCTCACATGCTAGCAAGGATTTAAAAATGTGGTAATTGCCCTGGGGTCTTTATAAGCCGTTCTCACCATATTGTAAGTTTATTCGTTTTAGTTCGTTTACTGCACACTGAAGTTGTTATTGAATTATTGAGCTTCTGTGTAAATAAAAGTCTTTATGTCAGGGGAGATACTATGCTGTCAACATCTGCTGCGAGCTGAGCTCTGTGATTTATGCCAGAGTCCTGGGAGTACTTCAGCTGGGGAGGGTTTGGAAAAGCAGCTGTTGAACAAGAAACTAAGTGAAACTTTAGCATTTTTTCTCTACATCAGAAATACAGTTTTCAACTCTTGACTGTCAAAAATCAGAGATGGAGAATGCATTCTTATGTAGAACATCGGCATTTCTTTTTAACAACTAATATTGTGCTATGCTGGCAGTATTCTTGTTACTGTTTATTCCCAGCATTAATGAATTTTTGTTGTTTTTTTGGAAGGTGATGTGTGCTCTGTATTAGGAAGCTTTTCTTCAGCAATCTGCAAACTGATGGAGTAGTCAAAGAAGATGTAGAACAATCATTCTTGTAGAAAATACTGAGGGCAAGTTACATTCTCAGTGTCTAGTGACAAGTAAGAATTTGTTTTTGCTCTGCATTAAGAGATGTTACAAGGTGACAGGAGACATTACTGCTCCTTATATAAAAATGCTGTCAAAAAGTAGTGGTGAGCTTCCTCCTAGATTCTGCTTTCTCCACATGGCATTCAGAAATGCTGCATAAACCAGTTTATTTCAAAGGTCTGCACAAACCCAGGCAAAACAAACAGCCAAACATACCACAAAATGGTATGAAAGTAAGTGAGGATTCATAGAGTAAGTAGAAGTTACAGTCACAAGTAATTTTTACTGCCGTGGTATTGGCGTTGTCTTTTCTTTTACTCAAGAAAGAAACAGCTTCTCTTAGTGTCCCTGGAAAATATTCAGGGAAGGTCCCACAGTTAGTAACTGAGAAAAATGGCGTAATAATTTCCTGCCCTTCAGCTGGAAGACACATAGTAGAAGTTTTTTCTTGCAAAGTAAATAGTAGCAAAAGCAAAACAACAAGAAAAAACTAAAAATCACTGAAAAGAATGGTTTTCCAACACGAGAAAAGAGAGTAAATACTCAAATATTTCTAACCGAGACTCATCTGCCTTGTCTTCTGAGTCTCTTTTCATTAAGGAGAAGAAGATTTTATTTTTTATTTAATTCAAATTTTAACTTTCCAAATTAAATTCTTTGAGCTGAAACAGTTCTCGTTGTATATATTTAAACTCGGGGAGGAGTTAAAATGCAGATTATTATGCATCTCTTGGATATCCAGTTAAAAGGTGTGAGAAATAATTTCACATGTATTGGGGAAGTCCATAAGAGCAATTTCTATAAATTCCTGTAAAACACAGGAGACTTTATATACAGTTTTTTGAAGGTCAAATTGGCAGCTAAGCTAGTTAAACACTCTGCCGTTAGAGCGTCCAAGAATACAGTGCTGCGAAGCCTTATATTATTCCTCAGTATTTATGGATGCTTTCAGATGTTTAGCTAGATCTGTCAAGAATGCAGTACAGTTCAACTCCTATCTACAGCTGTGATCCCTCAAGGGGGATTTTCAAGACAGACTTGCTGTCTCTTGCTGTATTTTTGCTGGTTCCCAGCTGTCCTAGTGTCTCGCTTATTTGATAGACTTAACTGTGAAAAAAAATTATTAAAAACATTCCCAGTTTGAATATGCCCTACTTTTAGCAATGAATCTCTCACCATGTCCATCTGAATCTCAGCAAGATTTTTTTTCTCCTATTTGTTTTCTGCTAAGCGTAGCTTTCTTGACAATTATCGAATTATGTGAATTTCAGAATGTAGTTTGCTGGCTAGGGAACACCATGGCCTAGTGAAATGAATTTCTGGTCAGGATTCTCTTAAAACTATACTGGATAGTCATGGGAGTTGGGGACTTATTTCCCTCCCTAATTTCCAAGCTTTGAATAAGAAAAAGCACAGGAGAGATTAGATTTGAGGAAAACGTGGCCTGCTGGGTTTGATTCTTGAGGTTTCCTTAAAAAAAACCCCAACAACTGAAAAAAAACCACCAAGCAGATTGGACCACTCAGGCAAATGGAAACCAGCTGTTTTGGAGAGTTAACCACCCTCCTCTGTAATCTTTGTTAAAGAATTGTAATATAAACCCTTAAAAAGTATACTGAACCTCCATTTTTTCATCAAAAATACATAGTTACAGGAAGGAGACCAGGAAAGAAAACAAAAAAAAAAATAATTCTTAGTCACCCTAAAAATAAATAAGCAAAGACATGTTAACAATCTGTACAGAACTTGTTGTGTTGGTCATGTAGCAAGCACTTTCTTAATATTTTGTAAACCATTTTGATGATCTAGAAATTCTCATCCATATAAAATCCTCATCATCTTCATTAGTGGTTTATTCCCCTGATGCTGATGGTTACATTTTAATTACAGGAAATTACTTCTATGGAGTGCTCCATGGAGTAGTTGATACAGTGAATGTGTAGCGCACAGGATAAATTCCCTTCATAAAGCTTTAATTTACTCACTGTCAGAAAGTTATTATGAAGTGGAAAAGTTATATTTTTGCAATGTATTTGGTGCTAGATTTCATTGTAACTCATAGGCAAGTGCTGACTTGTTAAGGGCAATGAAACAAAACATTGCAAAATTTGTGCCATGTTTTTTCATCACTTGGTTTATTTTGGAGAATTACCATGTAAACAGAAATGTAAGAAATTAATTTTTGGCCTGGTAATGAGGGATCTGAAGTAGTTCTCAAACTGAGAACAGTTCACAAACAGAATTGGAGTTTGGCAGTGGTGTAAAGGAAGATACGTTCTCTTTTGGTGGCATTAAAAGTGAAATAATAACTTTCCTTTGAAGTCTTTGTGTCTTATGTAACCTTTGTTTTTGAAACTTAGTCTTAATATGCAACTGTATGGCTAATGTATGTGTGCTCTTGAGAAAGCAAATGCACAAAATGGTGGCCAGCAAGCAATAAACCAAATTTAGAAGTTGCATATCATACAATCCATCAGCTTAGCAATGCAAAGCAAGCATACGGCCCCTGCTTTCAAGGAACCGTGCTGGAGAGGTCAAGATTCAAAGCACCACACTTGAAAGAGCAAGAACTTCCTAAGCAGTCTGCATTTGTTCTTGTAGTACTTTTGTGATATGGAAATATGAATGACCTCTGAGTTCATAAAATAAGGGGAAACCTAGAAGGACATGGTCACTGTTGAGGTCAGAGATCAGAAGTGCAGTTAGTACAGGATGCTGTTTCCAGTTTGATCAGTGGAAATTTTAACTGTGACTTCAGGCAGAGCTGAATTTGGTTATTATTTTGCAAGCTCTTATCAGAGCTGAGATGAAAGAACTGATTTCTTCATTGGCACAGGTTTCTAGAAATAACTAGACAAGTAATAGAGAACGTCATAAATAACAGGAGTCGCTTAAAAATAACGTAACATAATGAAACCAACGTTTATTTTTCCGAGTTTCTATTTTTCGTGAGATTTAAGCACCAGAAAAATCTTTGCAACTTGTTAGAGCCATAAAAAGGCATTTTAATATCTGTAGCAAAGCCTGAAATAAGGGCCAGGAATTTCATTTTCTACCTGTCAAGGAGAATGCATAAGATCTGATCTCCTCAGAGGTAGGAGGGAAGTGGTGCAGTAAAAGGGACTGCCTCAACAATCTTCTCTGCCGAAGAGCAGATGCATTTACTGAGTCTGATGTACTCCTAAGGCAGAGGGGAGGGAAGGTCGTTGGCCCAGGAGGGGTCTGTCCTACAGGAGCTGCTGGTCTGAGCCAGCCAGACCAAGGTATGGCACTCTCTCTCGAGAGCTCCTCTCTGGGCAGGTGCTGCAGAAGCCGTGCAGTCCACAGCGGCAGTGACTAGGATGGCTCTGAGGATGCTCCACAGCAGCAAATGTGTCCTCTCTTGAGGAGGCAAGGCTGCTGTAGGCTTGTCTGTCTTACCTGCTTTCTTCTGGCATAATGGGAAGTTTTCTTAGAGTGCAGGTATTTTTTGATCAGAAAATAAAATGAATATTAACCATGAGCCAGCACTGTGCCCTTGTGGCCAGGAAGGCCAATGGCATCCTGGGGTGCATTAAGAAGAGTGTGGCCAGCAGGTCAAGGAGGTGATCCTCCCCCTGTACTCTGCCCTGATGAGGCCGCATCTGGAGTACTGTGTGCAGTTCTGGGCTCCCCAGTTCAAGAGAGACAGGGAATGACTGGAGAGAGGCCAGCAGAGGGCTACGAAGATGATGAAGGGACTGGAGCATCTCTCTTATGAGGAAAGGCTGAGAGAGCTGGGTCTGTTCAGCCTGGAGAGGAGAAGACTGAGAGGGGATCTCATCGATGCTTATCAATCCCTAAAGGGTGGATGTCAAGAGGACGGGGTCAGACTCTTCTCAGTGGTGCCCAGTGACAGGACAAGGGGCAATGGGCACAAACTGGAACACAGGCAGTTCCACCTGAACATGAGGAGGAACTTCTTTACTGTGAGGGTGACAGAGCCCTGGCACAGGCTGCCCAGAGAGGTTGTGGAGTCTAATTCTCTGGAGATATTCAAAACCTGCCTGGATGCATTCCTGTGCACCCTGCTCTAGGCTAACCTGCTTTAGCAGGGGGGTTGGACTGGATGATCTCTAGAGGTCCCTTCCAACCCCTGCCATTCTGTGATTCTGTGATTCTGTAATATTCTGTAGTGACTTATTGCTTGTTCCTTCTCATTTTGTGTCCCTTGTCCTTACTAAGAGGAGAAATGATGGAGAGCAAAGTGAAGGTAAATAGTGTTTTCCTAACCTGATAGATGGTCAAGGAGTTCTCTGGGATTTAACCTGGCTTTCTTCCCTCATGTGGGCACCCAAGTCAATGTCTGTCAACAAAGTAGAGCAGATGAGACAGCCGAAAAAAACCAGATTGATAATTAATCGTCGTATAATTCATAAATGTGCTTCTGAAAGCTGTCAGAACATAGCTCCCTAGTGAGGGATGAGAGCAAGCTAGAAGGGGGCTATTCTGTCATTTGCTCTTTAAGAATTTTCCTAATGTTTTGTGGTTTGCAGGCTAGAAAATACCCATTTATTGTTTTCAGAATAACAGATGCTTTATATGTTTTATGCACACAAAGAAGCCACCACAGCACTCTGTGCCTTCATTTCTTCCCACCTATCCTTTGCTTATTTTAGTTTCACCTGACCGTGAAATCTGAGGGGACTGAGCCCTGCTCTTTGAAGTGGCTCAGGCTGTGCTGTATCCAGGTTTCGTGACTTGCTGGAAGCTGCAGTGGTGGAGTTGTACTAGTCCACATCTGGACAGGAGGGAATACCTCGCCTCCCTCCTGTCATACACCAGCAGAGTGAAGAGCAGCTGCGCAGTGTGGGACCATTGGCAAGTAGAAAAGGAAAATCTTGACTATTTGAGCTGTGTTTACTGTTCAAACAGCTGCTCCACATCTTCCGATCAGGTGAAAAAAAAAAAAGACACAGGCTGGGTGGAAGCGTCCCACAGGCTGAGCCGTGATGTGCTGCATGACATGATACAGATAGCTTAACAGAGTCCTGGTCTCACTGGGCGCTCGGTGATCTGACATAATATACATAATGTTTACCAGGAAGGCTCTCATAGTGTTTTCCTAACAATCCTAATCATTTTTCCATGCCATGGGCCCATTTATATCCCCGACAAATTATCTTACTTTTCTACCCTGGTTAGTTGAGGTCATGCAAAATCATAAAATTCGCTCCTTTATTTATTTTTGCCAGTGGAAAAATCTGTTTATTACGTGTCATAGAAATGTGAAACATTATCAGTACTTCAGCACAGTTAGCCTCCCACATTTACAGTCCTTAAGTTAATAATGCTTACATTATTAACCTCAATCTCCTCCAGTTTGGGGAAATTGTAATGGTGGCCGTGAGCTCTGCAGAAAAAGAAAAGGTGCTTTCCATCCACCTTGGACTTTTCATTTCCATCTATGCACACTAAAACATCAGTTTCTTTTGAGGTAGGCAGGTCTAAAGGTGCATAGTGCTATCTAGTTTATCCTGGGGCACTGGTCAGTCTCTTCAGCAGAGAATTATTCTGAATCTTATGTTTTTATTACTAAGCTAATCATAAGTCCACATCTATATACCGTAACACTAAGATACACATTTTGATGCTTTTGCTGTATTGCTTCAGAAGGGAGATGACTCCCTGGTAGTATAACACACTGTCTAATGTGTAGTCTAAAGACTACTGTGTAGGTCTGATCTGGCTGCATGCCTAATATATGGATAGGTGTCTGATACCTTTCAAGCTTTAAGCCCAGGAGAGAGGCTTAATAGAAAAATGAGAAGATGACTGTTAGGGATGCTGTGGTAAACTAGAGTTAGCATTTGCTGGATCTAAAATGCCGATTCTGCCAAACCACGTGTAATGATAGATACTGGTTTTACAGAGGAGATGTTGGTTTATTAGGCACAAAGATAAAATCATTAAATCTTTCCACATGGAACATGAGCTGGTAACTCAGAAACTGGGCAGTAAGGAAAGAAAGGATGTGTTTATTATTTGTGACATTTTAGACTTGGTGGAAACATTCTTTGGTTTGTGTTTCTTTTTAACATCAAAAATTGCCTCTGTGGAAGGGCAGTTTGATCAGGAAGTGCGTAATGGAACGGAAATGGTTTTAATTTTAACTCAGATTGAATCAAGTGATCAGTATCTTACCAGGGTGACTATCTGACATTTAGAGACAGTAGTTCATGTGACAGGAATTGATGATTTAGTTCAGTTCTCAGTGAAGTAATTTTTACATAAAATAATATTTCCACTAATTGATTCATTTCAGACAAGTGAAAACAGGTGGTAAATTTGCCTTATTAACCCAAGAGAAAGTGGCTTACCATGGCGATACATAAATTTGAGGTTTACGTTAGTAGCATGGCAAAGAAAGCCCAAAGTTTCATCAGTATCTAGTTTTCCAGACAAATATTTAATGAAAAAAAAATCCTACATATTGTTTAGCCTGTTTTTAAGGAAATGAGACTTAGGCCATTGTACTGTGTGCTCACCAGTGTTTCTCTGGTAACTTTTTGTACCTATTGTGCAATTTCTAATTCACACTTGCTGAAGGGCTGGAATTTTCCAAAATGACTGCAACTGGCCTCGGTAAGGAGGAGAGTTGGCTCGGTGGTTACGTGTTCTGCTGGGAGCGCGCACACCTGCAAACCTGGCTGCACCTTGTCAAGATCTTAAGCAAGATAGGGGGCAGGTTATGGGAACAGTCAAAGTGGAGGGTGACCTACAGAACATGGAGATTGGTTGTAGGTGCCATGGGACAGTGTAAGATCCTGCAGGGCAGGGGAAGGAGCTGGACTTCTTACTGAGGCAGTGCAGGCAGACGAAGTTGTAGGACACACATATGTAAAGCTTCTTCAGTCGTCTGCTCGTGCAGCAACTTATGTCGCTCTACAGGCATTTAAAGAAATGCAAAGAAAAATTTGCCAAGTATTTTCTGTTTTATTATACACGGTTGAATTGTTAAGCAATGTGGAAACCCAAGTCAGATGTAAAAAAGGGTATTTACTTGCTAGTACAGCTAGAAGTATACATTTTTCCTTTCCTTTTTTTACAAGTACTTTTTCTTAATAAGATAAAAATGTCTTAGCAGTATTTCACAAATAAAAATGAAGTGTCTTTAATGTATCGTGCTTTTAGAGGTTCTGTTCTGTGCCATGCACAAAAAATAAAGACTGATAACCAAATATTTTCTTCCTTTTTTAAGAAAGTTATTTTATTGCATACTATTTAAACAATAGTGCGTTTACTCCTGAGGCTGCTTACTTGTGGTACTGGTATTTTGAATATCCCATGTGATTTTGTCAGAGAAACAAATTAGTACCTTGACGATTGCAGAATTATTAGTGATTTTTCTTTCCATCTTCCAGTTTGAGTTCTCAGACTGAATAAGCTATTTATCGTCCAGTTTAAGGCCATCCTACTCCATTTATATCTAAGACATGACTAAAAATTGTTTGGTTGTTCCCAAGGAACAGACATAATGTGCTTTCTCATTTCATAAGTAGAGCTAAATCCAGATCTCTTGTTAGTTTCTTGGGCATGCACTGACTGGCTGGAAATCCTGTAATGAAGAATCACATCATTCGTTTAATTGGTGTTCTGCATGATAGAACCAGGGGCAGATGCAACTCCTTGCTTTCCCCAGTAAATCCAGGCCTGTGGAACATACTTTGAAGTGGTGACAGTTTTGTGTTCTCTGAAGTAGAAATGAATTACTCTTTCTAGACCAGATGAATTAAGAGTCTAGAAGGTAATGCAGGCTGTCTCTGAAGCCCAGAAGTCAGTAATCAGAAAACTTAAGTGATGTAGAACTTGTAGTTTTCTGCAATCTTTCTTTCTATTGATTCCACTGATAATTAAATCTGAACCTTCTGGCAGTTCTCGGACCATTTTTATGAAATTCTGCAGTGGCAGATTGAAGGTCTCCACGTCCAGAGGTTAACAGGGTTTTTATCATAACTCAGCCTGGGCAGGTTGAATATGCTTTGCTAACATTATTCTCGAGGGTAAAAGATGATTTCTTTCTTTTACTAACAGAAATATTTTACAGGTCTTTGACAAACCTAAACTTGGAGGCCCTTGATAAATCATTTGAGCTTGGTCCACTCCAGCAAGCCTTTTTGATTTAACGCTTTTCATTTCGGCAAATGCTTCTATTGCAGCCATTTTTTCAAACTGTCAAATTATCTTTCTGAGCAAATATAGTAGTGCTACAATACATGGGAATGAGTCAGTAAACATTTGATTTTTTCCACTTCCTGACATCTTTTGTCTAAAACAGGAAAGCACTTTCCATCGGTAGCCTTAACTGAGCTAGCAATTACTCTGGTCAGTGGTGGAGAACATCCTTTGTAATGAATACTGAAATACTCCCCTGGGCTGCAGTGCTGGTACCTCACTGAAATACCATCTAATTCTTGATTGATGGACAGTTATAATAACCTAGTATACAAGGTGTTCTCACTTGTCTGGCTGTTACTGCTTATGTGAATGAAATCCATGTGTTCACACAAGTCCATGTCATTTGGGGTTGGGACCAAACCCAGATACAGCTAGAACAGGGACACCTCATACGATCTGCTCAAATTGTAGTGTATAGACAAAATAGAGTCCAAAAATGCTACCTGGATTACTGAAATCCAATAATTAATGATCTCGTTTTGTCAGTCAGTGAACAGGTAGTTTAAAGACATATTAATATCGGTGAAGTTAGGGCTTGAAAAGATCACTTAGCTAAGAGTGGCATAGAGGGAACTTCTAGATGTTGAGTGTGGCATAAAATTCCTTCAAAATATTGGTTGCCATTTAAATATCCCCATCTTTTTAGAGAAGCTTATTATTTGCCCAACTGTCAATAAATGATATGCGGGTAGTGAGGTAGCTACGAAATAGATGATCTTCTGTTTTTCTGATGTTCGATCAGCATTAAAGTAATGTAGAAATGAGGGTTGCAGAGTGCTGCTAACCTGTTCCCTGCTAAGACATTTGCTGGAATACTACACTCACCCACACAAAGAGACTTTCAATGTTTTCTAGTGCTGTAGTGTGTGGTAGGATGGTGACTTACATATCCAAAGTTGATGTAATCACATGGTTTCTGTAACAACACTAGCAAAACCAACTTAAAGATTCTCTAGAACATAGGATGGTTTGATCAAAAAGAAAAAACTTTTTCTTTGTGTCTTTGTCAAATAGCAAGCATCTTTGTTTTCCCATTTTTTTAGCTTTTTTAATATTTATAGCAGCAGAAATTCATACATATACTTATCTTGCCACAGGCGGACCTTTTTGGCCTTGCCAGAATTGATTTCTCTCTCGCAAAGAGAATGGTTTATGCAGGAGGTTTTGAACAGAATTTCATACTCTCTGCTGGGTTGCATCATTGCCTGATAGTGGTAAGTTAGAGATTTCTTAATACATGGACAGGATCTCTTGCTGTATTTTTTGGACTAGACAATATGCTCTTCAAATGCAAATTATGTATATTATTTTAATAATTATAATATTTTAATATATTGGAAATCCTCTTAGCAACACTACCTCTAAATTAGTGGTAGAACAATGATATAAAGCAAATGATTTGCTATTGGAAGTGGAAGCGTTATCTACGTGCTCCTTGTATAGGCTGAATTTCTGAAGAAAGACTAAATAAGATCCCGGTCCTGCAGGATTACTTGTGTCAGTAGAGTTCCTTATATGTAAATCTTTTCAGGATAAGAGTCTTTGTAATTTCTAGGGCAGGAGCCATACCTGTCTGTCTATTTTGTGACGCACCTCCAGTATGAATGCATGATTAATGATACTCAGCTCTTTGCGACAGCAGTAATTCCAGCTCTGGCCATGAATTAAATGTGGAATAAATGGGGAGCAAGCATTGCAGGGACTCTGCGCACATTGATAGCATTCTCTTTTGCACTGTGAAGTTGCCTTGTTTACAGCCTGGATTCGCAATGGACTTGCCTGTAGAAAAGCAAGAGCTTGGATCTGCACTGCTCACAGATTTAGTTCCCCCTGTTTGCAGACCTCAATATCTAATGAAACAGCTTGCAGCTATAGAAGATGATGAGATGCTGACGTGATCAGCAAAAGTAATTATAAAAATTGCTTAACCTCGTAACTGAATGGTGGCAGCTGGAAGTGTATGTTTTTCTGTCTGTTGCACTAGCTCTGATCAATGCAGGGCTCTGGTGCTGCACCTGCGGCTGCAGGCATTGTGCTCCTGTTACAGGGAAAGAGGGAGTAGTAGTGATACGTGGAGCTGAGAGTTTCTTTTTAGCCTAAAGTCTTAACTTTCTACTCAAAATACAGCTGTTACATTAGTCCAGCTCCATCATTATGGTTAATAATACAGTTAAGACATGGACTTTATAGTACCTGTTCCCATCTGTGGTGTTACGCTCACCCTTCCAGCATCCTCTAGGTCCCCAGGCTGGTGGTGTTGATAACTTCTCAAGGAGAATTGGAGGGGCAGATGACTGAGGTTATGGTGAGTGATTAGCACGGTGACATTAGGAGGAGTTTCATGCTAGCATTGAGGAACCCTTACTGCATCCTCCTAAGTCCCCTTGGAGATGTTTTTACAAGTTTTCTAGCACAGTTGGCTTACTGGCACTTTCTTAATTGATTCCTAGATCCACATTATACTTGTTTTTTTTGTTTGCTACCACTAAAAGTGGTTTTACCTGACTCACTCATTTACACTGCCTCTGGTATTTTCTTGTGCCTGTGTTGTGCTCCACATTGGTTTTGTTCTAGGGCTATAGATAATTTTGTGATTTTCCGTGATCCCACAGTTAATGGTTTATGCAAAAGTTCAGGTTTTGTTTTCATAACTCTTGGAAATGGGAAAGAAATTCGGGATGAAAGAACTTTCTGAATATTTAGCTTGCATCTGATTAACTGATTCTTTTTATATCAGTGCAGACTTTCATGTGAATGCAGCTTTTGCAAATGAATCTAAGCCTGGCTTTCAGCAATTGAATGTAGTTAGGTTAACATCGCAGCTTAAGGAAAGCTGATGTGGCTTCTACCATAGCTCCAGCCTGAAAGAGACTTGATGGCAAGATCTTCCTGCCCAGCAGACATACTGCAGTAACTTTTGTTAGGGGGTTTTAAACAAACTCCCTTCTGCTCCATGCAGCTGTGACAGACTTTCAGACCCAGGAAAAAGGCAAATGCACCAGATGAGTTTCGGGAGTCCCTCCTGGTGATGGCCTGCATTTTACGTTAGGTGACAGGGAGCCCATACCCAGACCTCTCTGTCGTCTTAAGGATCCATCCAAACTAGGGCATGTCCATGGTAAATAGATTCAGATCAAAGGAGTGCTCTGAGAGCAACACAGCTTGCCTGGCGGAAGGTGAGGTAGGCACCCTTGGCTCTGTGTCTGCATTACAAACCTTGGATGGAAGAAATTAAGCTCACATTTGTGTTTTTCTTGTTGTTTTGTGATGCTGATATAAAGCTCTTTCTGGAGTAAAGACTAAAAGTGACCCCTGGTTTCCAGAGTTGAAAGGTGATGACTTAAATGTCGTATTTGTTCACTTCTACTGCTGATAATTTTAGTCAAAATATCCACTGTGCAGTTCTTTCTTGTTAGAGAAGGATACTACACGGATGGTAGCTGAGAAATGCTTACTAAGGTGAGCAGTCTATTCCCTTGCTCATGCAAGTTTTCCCCAGTCACATAATAAAGTATACATTAAAACTTCAGTGATCACCCTTCTAAAAATGTCTTTGTTGAAATAAGCTCTCTGGTGATTTACATGAACAACAGGTTTCACAAATCATATTTTGTGTGTCAGGTTATATTTCTAGATTTAATAAGCTCATCCTTGCAGTATTTGTGTGTTTTTCTTTCTTTTCCTTTTTATTTTTACCTTCTGGGTGCTGATTCTTAAAGTTTCTCTCTTTAATAGTAATTGCACAAAAAATTAAAATTGTACCTATTAAAAGCAGGTAAGTTGGGTCAGCATATTTCATCAAACAGTATTTATAACTCTACTTAAAGTTTCATAAAGAAGTTCTGTTTTTGAAATTACGATTGGCAAAATGGAAATAATTTCAATATTCTTAGAACTGTGTATACCAGCGGACCAACTGGTTTCTTTTTCTTGGTGTGCATTTTTTTTCTTCATAAAAACTTGCATCTCTTGGACCTCTAGCCGCTTTTCAGAGTAAAGAAACCCTGATTGTGCTGTGGCTATGTCAGCAAAATATGTGTCTATGGAAACGATATGTTAGGCACATATGTATGACTTCTAGCAGCTTCAAGTTTATTAATCTGAAATAATACACCCTTTAATCAAGCACATTAGCAGCTTATGCCTTAGCCTCTTAAACAACTGTTAGGTTTGAGGAACTGATTTTTGAAACTTTCAGGAAAAATCTTCTGAATTAAAGTACTTTCTTTTTCCGTCTTTTTGTAAACTGATGACAATAGTCAGTTTACAAGCAAACATTTATTGTAAATGAATGGGGAATTCAGTATGAGGGATTGCAGAAGTTGGACTAGTGTGCATATTAAATAGATTACAAAATGCTATTTCTGACATTTTAGAAGATCATGTGACTATTTAAAGGTTGAAGAGAAGATTTTCTAAGAAACAGAAATTTCTAGAGCCTCCTGTAAAAGCTGAATGAGGTCTTTGGAAGCCAGCTTGGTTAAATTTCCAACCTTTCTGACTTGCCTGTTTTTCTGGAAGAGTCACCGCCTGTCTGTTCCAAACAAAACCTCCACACAAGAAATCCTGCTATCAGTGAAATCATTTGCAGGTTGATTTCCTTTGGCAGGGCCAAGAGATTCTTTTCACATTCCTGTTCCTGTTCTTCAGCAAATTCTGAAACTGCCCTTAAAGACACGCAGCCTCTATGGCACAGTATTGCAAAAGGTTGTTTTGACTTTGTATCCAGGTGGGTGTATTACCATTACAAATTCACTAGTCTTCAGTAAAAAAACTAAATTAAGATAGAGAACATATGATAAATTACTTGCAAAAATACTATGTTAGAAGAAGGTAATTTAGGCAGCAGAGCAAGACGTTTAGGAGTTAGAAAGCATCTGTTGTGGTTGCTGGTGCAGTGAGAGTGAGTAGACAGAAATGTTTTCCGATGGGCTGGGGCTCTGCTCTTCTGCAGGAGCTCTGCCTCCTTCCCCTGGGAAGTCAGAGAAGCGGCCCCAGAGGGGATTATTCTGTGGAAGGAGGAGAAGGAGGTGGCCCAGTGCTTGGAGTGATGGTTTAGGCAAGGTGTGCTTCACCGTGTCATTTCTTCTCCAGCCCCAGCACTTCCAGACTGCTGCCTGTCTGTCCTGCTTCTGGAGCCGAGGTTGGACTGGGAGAGTGCGCTCATGGGTTTGCAGGCTGCAGTCTCATGGGGAAACCTACTTTGGTTTTTCCAGGGCTACTTCTATAGCATTCCTGGAAAGATCATGGACAGTAGGAATCTGTGTGTTCTACATTTTTTTTTCATTTATATAAGGAAAGCATTTGCTAAAGCAGCTTCCTGACATCTGAATTTAAAAAAAAAAAAGAAAAAGAGAAAGAAAAAGAAGGAAAAAGGAATAAGCTCTGAGCTTGCATTACAAATTGCTTAAAGGATGGGAGCTAAAGTTAGACAGCTGATGTAAAATTCAATTAGTGCCTAAACCAACCATTTAATTTATAATTTTCCAACAATGTGAGATGAATTTATGTGTGGTTTTGACTGGCTTCATTCTCATTTGGCACCTAAGATTTTTCAGGTATATCTTTGACATTACTACCCAAACTGTAACTTAAGAGTACAATAAAAGGAAGATTTCTTAAATACTGTCCTGTTTGTGTTTTCAAGCCACAAAGCTGCATCTCTCATCTGTTATTTTGTACCATTTTTGTGTTGGTCATATCTCCTGTGTTGTACTGGAGCTATATTCTTGCTGGCCCTGTGAAACTATGTTCTTGCTTAGTGTTTGTGTAGTTCAAGCAATACTCATTCTGACTTCTGTTCTTTAGTAACACCTAGACTGGGCAAGAATTTGCTTTACTTTTTTTTTTTTTAAAGATATGGAAGGTCTTTTATGCATTTTTGAATACATCTTCTTGTTCACTGTAATTTTTGAGCTTTTTGTTAGCTTCATTTTCTGCCATAAGTGGTAACAGTGAGTTGAACTTTCTAGCTATGATGATAACACGACAAAGAGCTAGGCTACGTAATCTTTTTTGCAGTTTTCAAGCGGGGTTTTTTTTGTGAAGGACTTGTGGGAAAGGCCATATTCATTGGAACGTGAAAACAGATACTTAAAAGGATTAGGTGAAAATGCAGAGGAAGGCTTTATGGAAAGGAGGCAAATTATCATTAACAGCTTTCACAAAAGCTACTAGAAAAATGTCAAAAGTCCTTACTGTTCCGAGTCAGAGCTTAAATCTGAATGCAGTTTATGCTTTAGAAATGCTTCATCTAACAGCTGGTACTAAGGTCATTTTTTTTAGCAAGACAAACAAGTGTATAGATTTTCAATTAAACCTTGATATCTCTAGATAGATAACAGCATTTTATCTCTTTGGAGCTTGGAAAATCTAAGCTCCTTGACTTGCACAAAAAGCATTGCATTTGCTATTTATGCAGGACTCTGCATACTGTATTCTCATCTAGAAGCTGTTCTGAAGTAGATAGTAGATACAGAAGTGTCTTTCTGATATAAACAAATTAATCGTCTTTCCATTTGGTAAAGTTATCATTTCCCCCATATTTCTTTTCCGTGGGTGATGTTTTGCATCACATAGTCCTGCTATAGTGTGCTCCTCAATGGATTCATACATATAATAAGTATTACAAAAAAGCTTTTCTCTGGGTGGATGCTGATTTATAATGACCCTTTTTTTGCCATTGCTGTGCATGTCCAGTGCCTGGTGCGGAACTGAAGGGTCCTTCTGACTAGCAAAGACTGAAAGTGGCTTTTTCAAGAGCTATTTATGAGGGTTTAGGCATTATTGAGTTCAGCAGTAATCTTTCTCCATCGCAGCTCTCTCTCTCTTGCTTTATACTGTGATTGAGGCTTAAGAAATAAATTTAGATCTGCAAAGATAATCTAAAATTGTCTGGTTGTCTATAAATTTTCATGTATGGAGATTCGAGTACATCATTGTCTTTTACAGCCCACTGTGAATGGGAAAAGTGGGATAAAACTGAAAAAAATCTTCTGCCTGTCTTAATTATGTTATGAGCTGAAATGATCAAATCACGTTTTTGTAACACCTGATGCAATATTGTCTGTCTTTTCTCATAAAATGAAAAGATCAGTTGGAAGCAGCACCACTTTCCCAGCTGGCTCTGGCTCACTTCAGGTACCAGTAGATACAAATAATGATACTTCCAGTATTATTGCTTAAGTATGAGAGAGGAGTATACTGTGAAGCTTCTCAGAGTTGTCTGCTGGAGGATGGTTTATTTTGCCACCAGACGCTGGCGATCTCCTGCCATCCTCTGTGCCCATGGCAAGCAGGGAGGTGCTGAGCGGTGAGTCGCCTGGGCAGCATGACTTCCCACCCAGGAGCAAGGCAGGGCATCCTCTGGGACATCACTGGATTCTGGGACAGGATATTGCCGGGGCACATTCAAACCGCCAGTACTTGGCTGGTTTGATGAAAGGGCTTTTTAAGAGGTGTCAACAAATTCTCTTTCTGGATGATAAAAGACAGAAAAATACTCTTGTTTATGTGCCTGTCTCCCTTATACCTGTGGGCTACACTTTTAGAACTCTCTGAATCTGGTTTTACTGTTGTGTTTTTTTCTCTCTCATCTAAGTCCTGTAGAGTCCTGTACAGCAAGCATCCTTCATCCCGTTTCCTTTGTTCTGTCCACAAGCACCCAGTACTCGCTGCTGTCCAGGTCAATATACCGAGCTAGAAGGACCCCTTCTCTCACCCTGTGTCTGTGTGTACTGTGTTCTTCAGCAGATTAGTTTAAAAATTGTGATGGTCCTGTGCTAACTATGTAAGCAAGAACGATTTATATTCTGTTCTAAACTTGGAAGGATAAACATTTTTAATTTGCAGTTTCCCAGACTGTTCCTGAATATTTAATCTTTTCCCCAATAACAGCACCAGTCTAGATACTCCGTGTTTTGTTTTAAATCAAAATGACACAGTTCTATGCCCTGTAGTTTTTCTGTAGTCCCTCTGCATTTCACACCTGGGAAATGCATTTCTACTTCCCTAATATCTGTAGTCAGTGTTTTTATTTTAGCGCTGCCTCAGTTTGACAGGCTTTTCTGTAAAACATAGGTTACTGTCACAGGAGAAGAGTCAGGGATCACTCAGACAGATCTGATTTAGTAGTTAATTTATTGAGTCTTAAATTTAGGTATATAAAATACTTAATAAGTACGGATGGATTGGCGGTCAATACACTACTATTTGCTATACTTGAAAGTTAGTATGGGATACAGAGGTTATCGCTTAAGCTTACTGTACGTATCTTAAATGTTACATGCATGCAAAAAATGTCACTTACCGAGCTATCAATGTCTGGTATCAGGTAGGGGATCTCTCAGCCTCAAGAGGTAACCTTGAGAGGCGTCCCTGCTCAAGCAAGATCACCGCCACACAGCCACCTGCTGTGGAGGGACAGCTCAACGGACCCTGATGGCTGCAGATATTTATAAAGCAGTCAGATTTTCTGCTGTGTTAATGCAGTTTCAGGTGCTTATCATCAGCCGAGTCTCCAGCCAAGCCAGTTTTTTTTTTTATTTCATGCTGAGTTCTCACTGATAGCCTCACACAGTAGGATTAACTTTGGGTAGGCCTGCTTGCTGAGCATCTGCCTGGACCAAGGTTCAGTTAGTTCAAACAGGAGTGCGTCCATCACAGTTACTAAAGATAAAGTTAAAACTTCCAGAGGTGGAATGCTCACGAATGATGGAATAGCAATATCCGGAGTTGCTGATGAAAGGGAGAGAAGGTGTTAACAGCTACTGCAGTTTACTTCTAGCCAAGTGTTGCCCTGTGAGGAGGAAATCAATATCTGTTGATTTCTTTAACGTTTCTTTGCTTCTTACATTGCACAGCAGTCGTAAGCATCAGTTGAAAGAAATGAATGTAAAGCTATTAACAAGTGCAGAGTTTGGTGTAACACAAATGAATCTTGGAAAATAATATATAGAAAGTTATAGAAAGATTATTGTACAGTACTCTTAAGAGTGTTTCACTGAATATGGTGGGGGATAGTTCTCAAGCCTTTACTTTAGAAAAACGTACTGTTAACTGAGGGAACTTTAATGAGAAATTGTCATTCTTTAAATGCTTGTCCTTTCAGAAAATCATTCAGAACCTTGATGTTGTTTTTTCTGTATTCTAGTTTATTTTTCACCACAGCTAATAAATTACGCAGCAAACATGTAAACCTTCATATTAAGTGTTGGAAGAATGGCAATATATTGCGTTAAGCTGATGGTGTACTCTGTAACTAGTAACTTCAAGAACTTCCTAATGGAGATAAATGTGTTGCTTGAAAACCAGTTTTCAGAGTTACTAAGACTTCTGACCATGCAAATACGTACTTTGCAAGGGAGTGAATGGAGACTAAAATTTAGGCATGACAGAGTCCTTTTATATATGTGGGTCTGTAAGATTAGTTCAAATTATTTTTGTGCACAGACTCTCAGGAGTAGACTGTAAGGAGGTAAAATTAACAGAAATGTTCTTTATAGATGGGAATGTTCTGATATTCTGTCCAGGTCAGCAGCAGCAGAAGGATTAAACCCTAATGTCTGAACATGTAGACTTACTTTATAAGACCGAGAAGGGATGAGCCTGGAAGTACAGTTATCATCTTTCTTCTCTCAGGACAGTGAAATGATTGTGACATTAAACTTCTAGAGATAAGGTGCCACAAGACAGTTGTGTCTCTATACGTAGACACGCAGCATGTGGAAAGAAGTAGAATTACACAAATTAATGAAGCCGTATGAGAAATTATTGCATTTCTAATCTCGTAAATCGTCATCAATCACTGAAGGCAGAGCTGATTTTGCATTGCAGTACTTCAGAGCACAAGAGAAACAGAGTAGTGAGCACACATTGGTTAAGCTACCTGCAAAGTACCATAGCTTTGGAGCCTGAGTGCTTGAGTCTTTTATGTCACCCATGGAATTAGCATTGGATCTTAACATTTCTAAAAAATTCCTTACCTCACATTCACATACTTAAATCATTGTCCATTTGGCTATTAAGGCAACTTAAAAATCCTTTGTATAATAGGGATGAACTACAGTTACAGAAGGAAATACAGGCATGGGTGAGAGCTGGAAGTCTGTTAGTTTGTGTAGGCAACTTCTAAAGTGAGTACTCTGTATTATATGATGTGTTTGGGTTGCGCTAGATCTTGGAAGTGCTTGAAAAATTGCAAGTAAGTACTAGCATAGTGTAGTTCCTGCCTTGGATCCACTGATCCAGAGATATAGTGTATAGTACACTGTGCTGGTTTTGGCTGGGATAGAGTTAGTTTTCTTCATAGTAGCTGGTATGGGGCTATGTTTTGGATTTCTGCTGGGAACTGTTGATAGCACAGAGATATTTTCGTTATTGCTGAGCAGTGTTTACACAGAGCCAAGGCCTTTTCTGCTCCTCACACCGCCCCACCAGCGAGGCGGCTGGGGGTGCACAAGAAGCTGGGAGGGGACACAGCCGGGACAGCTGACCCCAACTGACCGCAGGGATATTCATACCATATGATGTCGTGCTCAACATATAAAGCTGGGGGAAGGAGGAGGAGGGGGGCGGTGTTCAGAGTAATGACATTTATCTTCCCATGTAACCGTTATGCATGATGGAGCCCTGCTCTCCTGGAGACGGCTGAACACCTGCCTGCCCATGGGAAGGAGTGAATGAATTCCTTGTTTTGCTTTGCCTGCATGAGCGGCTTTTACTTTACTCACTAAACCATTTTTGTCTCAACCCACGAGTTTTCTCACTTTTACTCTTCTGATTGTCTCCCCCATCCCGCTGTGGGAGGAGTGAGCGAACGGCTGCATGGGGCTTGGTTGCCAGCTGGGGTTAAACCATAGCGTACATCCAAATTGCTGAGAGGTGAAATGGAGATTTGGAGGTAGTTTGAGAGTATCTGCAGCTGTGAATCAGAGAAGGTTTGGGAAGAAGAAATCAAAGCAGAACTTGAGTAAAGATTTTTGAATTGTTCTGGAAGGGTATGCCAAAATTTGGTGGATAGAGACGAATACAAGGAGGGATCAGGAGAGATACTATAAAGGGAAGAATGAAATGTGTTAGAGAAAGCAATAGTTTGGTAATGGCATACCAGCATGTATCTGAGCAGGCATCTCAGTGTAATTTTCTGCAGGAGAGAGCTCTAGGATCAAGTTTTTGTGCTAAGGTACTAATGACTTCAAAAATAGCCAAGTGTGTGCCCAAGCTTATTTTTAAAGGCAGTCTACAATAGCTTATGTATCACATAATCAGGAAAATTAAAACCACACAAGCTCACTCTGCCTTTAAAGTTTAATTTTGGAAGGAATTTATTAATATGTATTACCTTCATGCAAAAAAGTGACTAACTGGAAACTCACATATTTATGAATTGCAGGAAACATCTGGGAAAAGCTGATTATAAGAGAACGTTATGGAAGTATGCATAACAAATTCTAACAGAACTGGTAATTGAAAAATTGGGAGTTGAGCAAACAACTGAACCCTATCTTTATTCAATTCTAGATACTGCCTGTGGATCTTGATTGAAAAAGGCTCCACTTTATTAGAGGTTGGTGATTTTTCTTTTTTCAGTTCTTACTTCCAGGTTTAAAATAATTATTTATTACCATGTTTTAGTAATGAAGTGACAGATATGAGCTTCTTATTAGCAAATGATTAGTCCCAGTGCAATGGAAAAAGTGGTAAAGACGTTAATTCGGAAGTTTATGCTGAACTAATGCACAGAAGCAGTGTTGTGTTTTTGGCGTCATCACCGTGACTAGTTTTTAAATGTTAGCTATACTGAAATATAACATTTTGGCATCAAGTCTACTGGCAAGGTTTTTTGATTCAAGTACTTCTTTGGTTTAAATTGATATTTGATATATATATCCTTTAGTTCTTATTTGAAGGTTGGACTAGTCTGTACTTCTGAGATGGTATCTGCTGTGAAAACCACACCGAGTAAGCTTTTTGTATATATAATACAGAAGCATAAAACCTGATCTGTATTTTCATTGACTGTTCAGAAATGACCTACTGGGTTTTACAGTGTATATTTGTTTGAAATATGAAAGGTGGTACCTGCTGATCAGGTTAGAGCAGGCTAGAGCCCTTCCTGACCTGGTTCTGTATATACATACGGCTGGGCAATTGGAAGCCCATAGCTCGGTGATGAATGTATTCACTATATGAAGGTGGACTAACTTTGGGCTACCTATAAAGTCGTGTTACACTGCAATGAGCAACATTACGTATCTCTGATGAAGCTAGCCTGGTAGGATGGACAGTTGAAATAACACTGGCAGTTCAGCTGGACACAGTGATTTCTAATCCATCTAGCTGCGTATAGGAGTATGCTTAGATTTTCATTAGGGACGGGTACGCAGGCATTGTTTTTTCACCCTGAAGATCACTCAAAGATTGCATTAAGTTACTGTATATTCCTAAGACTATCATTCAAGTAAGAACGTAAACAACAGACATCTTTAATACAATTCTAGAAATGATTTTCAGTATATGGTTTGAAATGCTTGAAGTGAAATCCACTATTTTGTTGTAGAAAAGGACCGCAGAAAGTCATGGCTTCTAACGGCAAAACTTGGTTCCTTGACTTAAATTTGTGTATCACTGACATGTTTGACTTCTGCATCTTATACTTTCTGTAACATAACTTTATCAATTTTCTGCTGCTGGAGAAGGAAGGCACCAGCTCAGAGTGGTGCCATAGTGAATCCCGTAGGTAACTACCTCTAGCCCAAATCCTTCTGGGAGTCTGAACCTTGGTGTCTTTGACTGAGATATTGACGAACTGTTTTGCTGAATAATTGTGGAGTACTGAAACCAAGGGATCTGTGCAATATAAGAAAATAACAGTAATTCTTCTTATTCATTGTGGGGATTTTTTTGTGAAATATCTCCTTGCATTTTTATTTTACATACTGCTTCAGTTAATTTTAATTTAATGAACAAATTAATGTGGATCAGACTTAATTTTGTAGTCATTGTTAGCCAACCTGTCTGAAAAATAGCCCAAAATCTCTGTTTTTATGGTTTAATTCATTCTTATAGAGTCAAATATTTGTCTGGCTGTTTTGTTTGTTTCCAAATTACAATGACATGACTTTTTGTGTACTGTTTTGTTCAGTGCTAGTGAAATGGCATATATTCTAGGCATGATTTCAGTCCAAATGTTTTCTGCCCTTAGAAATACTGTTTTTCAGATAATACCTTTGGACCTTGATTTATCACATAATCTCTGGAGAGAGCTAACTATTCTGTTCAGCAGGTTTCATTTTAGTTCTAGAAAGCTGATTTCTACGCTAACAAAGATGTAAGTGTAGGTCTTTAGTAGTTATTTGTAATTCCAGTTACCTGATCAGATCTGGTTCCTGGAAGTTGGTGAGTGTCTTTCCATTTGGATGACGAGTACAGGATAAAGCTCACTTACACCTTACTGAGTGTGGGACACTATTGCACTGTGCATCATAACAGACTGTAATAGTTCTCATCCTTACAGAAGCTGTACTTAGGCTCTTATTTTGATTTACAGGTATAAGTGAAGCTTCTTATCAGCCAGATCCGACAGAGCTACTAGCTGGCCTTGTGTGGCGGTGCGGAAGGAGAGTGTGCTTCTCAAACGTGTAGCAATGCATGCTGCTGCAAGCAGACTTTCATAGCGGTTCCCTCCTCTGTGCTCATAAATACATCTTATTATATCTTTTTTAACTTGAGACCTGTGTTCATGAGACAGATCTTCAATTCCTGAAACCTGTTTTATATCCATGATAAGGTCCTTCAAATCACTTTTCTGCACCTTTTCTGTTTGAGAAAGGTTTTATCCACCTTTGTTGCACTGTTCCTCATGCTTAATTTTCCATGTACATGCCATCATACTTTCCTTACCAATAACCCTGTAATTGGCATGGCACACGCTGTTACTCTCTTATTAAAGAACGACCATTCCTCTGCTTATTGTTCTGTACGAATGAGCTCGTGATCCCAGAAGCAGCTGGATACACCTGATGCTTTTTGTATTCATTCAGAATGGCCACAGTCTCCTGCTGTTTCTAATTTACAACTGCCATCAGTAAAGATGAATATTACTTTTACTCTTTGGCTGAAAAAAAGGCAAAATGAGGGACGAAGGTCATTATGGAGGAGTGGGTGGTGGAAGTGCAGGAGTCTGCACTTTCTTGCAGTGGCGGATTGCATTGCTTGTTCTCCTGCTGGGACAGAGCACATCCAACAGGTAGTGCTATGGGTCTGTGCAGCTGCAGGAAGCCCGCAAGTCAGGTGTAATGTCTTATGTGCAATTCCCTATCCAGTACTTTTCCCTGGGGAAGGAAGCAGCTGGGAGTAAGCTGCCTGTCTCCTGCGTGGCTCTCTCCAGAGCTCCTGGGATGTGGAGAGAGAGCAGACCACATGCCAAGCGTATAGCTCTGATCACCGTCTTTTGACATGTAAAATGACAGGCTGGAGGGAGGGCAGCGCAGCTGTAATGCAACATTGCATCCTCCCTTTTACTCGCTGACCTCATGGGACTAGACATCCTTGTGTAGGATCTGCCAGTTCTTCATACCTGATTCAGGACTGGGAGAGATGCTAAGCCATGCTGAGCTGCGGCAGAGGAGCGTTCTCTGGTAGGACTCGGCACTTAGAAGGACACCGTGTGACTGCAGGCAGGCAGCAAAAGGTGCCCATTCTGTGACTCTCCAATGGTCTGATTCAAATACATGATTCTGTGATACGACCAGGCACAATGACTGTCATCTATTCAAAGAGAAGGTTGAGGGGCAAGTATATTATCCAGTGGCTATTCAGCAGGAGTAGTGGTGGTGTGCTCTGTTAATTATTGCATAAGATGTAGCATCTCGTCTAACGAAGCTCTCTGAAGCGTGCTGTAAGCTAGTTAAATATCCAGACATTCAAAAGTAATGCTGTCCATATATTGTTGTATTTCTGCAATGCAATGCAGTCTCTTCCCATTAAAATTAAGCATTGCAATGCTCCAAAGTATAAAAAAGTTAGATCTGTGTTTGGATGTAACTGCTGCTTTGGACTAAATACTTCTAAACAATCTTGCAGAATTCAATTTGAATATGTTCGAATGAGCAGAAGCAGTTCAAATCAACATTTTCCTGAAAAGGCCTTCATAGATACATTCTGCTAATATACATTAATTTCTACAACTATGCAGCTGCCCTTTGTATCGGAGGCATTATTTTTGAATTACTGAAGTATTTAAGAGCCGTGCTCTTGGTAAAGGCATAAACAAGGTACAAAGGCCAGTCTGTTTTTCTCATAGTAGATTGTTGTTGAAGAGTTTGTGCCAGCTAGTACAGAGAGTGCAATCGTGTCTTATTCCTCTCAAGAGAGATGAATTACTCAACTGCCTTGGCTCTTAATCCCTGAGCTGTATTGTTGGAGTGGTCTGCTGCTCTTCACCGAGCAGCCAGTGTAACCAGCAGAAATGTAAATGTGTAGCAGTGTCCTCTTCATGAAAGGTCTTCACCTGTGAGCTGTTTTGGATATGCACCAACTTTCCCAACCGTGTAGTTAATTGTGCTTTTGAGATGATACTTTTTTTTTTAAAGAAAATCAACAGATTTTTTTCAAACAATAGCGCTATGCACAGCAGTGTCCATGAAAACTGTTGCAAATTTGCAGAGAGTACCTTGTTGATTGATACACTGATACATTGCGACAGCCCAGGTAATTTATGTTGCCATTTTTCTGTTCCGAAAATTTTGTTCAAGGTGGTCATTTCCTCTGGTGGTTGTCACGATAGGGACTGTGAAAAGACAAAGTATGTCCAGCTAAGATCACCCGATTCAAGTGTCTTTCTGTCTTCAACTCACTTTACTGTGAAGTAGGTAGCACAGCGTACCTTCAACAATTAATCTTTCTTTTTAAAGTTTGTGTTTGCAGCTACATACATGTTTTAATGTGGTCACCACTGCAGTTTCTTAACATGCCTCAGTACTGTTACACCCCCCTTGGGGTTGAAATGTGACTGGCATGCTACTAAAAAACACCTCCTGAGTGCCGCTGCCACTGGTGATAAAACCTTTTGACTTCGCTAGGGACAATATTGAAGCATATACATAGCTATTGCGAAGCGTTGAATAAGATCATTATCAAATCAGCAGCAAATACTGAGTGTCAAGCACAGACATTTCTTAATTGGGAGTGTGCAAAGAAATCTCTGCTGGACTGGGTCATTAAAGCCAGTAGCCTTGGAGGAAACACAGTAATGACTGGCAGAGACCGTGTGTACAAGTCATAGAATCATAGAATGGTTTGGGTTGGAAGGGACCTTAAAGATCACCCAGTTCCAACGCCCTGCCATGGGCAGGGACACCTTCCACTAGACCAGGTTGCTCAAAGCCCCATCCAACCTGGCCTTGAACTCTTCCAGGGAGGGGGCATCCACAGCTTCTCTGGGCAACCTATTCCAGTGTCTCACCACCCTTGTCATGAAGGATTTATTCCTAATATCTAATCTACATCTACACTCTTCCAGTTTAAAGCCATTACCTTGCAAAGGGAAATTAAACAGGTATTTTGCTCAAAAGAAGTACTTGTTGCATGAACAACATAATTTATTGCAGATGAGGAGCGGGATCCCTGCAGGTGCTCAGAACATTTCCCTTGTTCACCTGTCAGCACTCCGCGCTCCCTAGGCAGGGCCAGCGGGAGGAAGGTTATCCAAGTGTTTGTTTAGCCAACTGCGGGTATTGGTGCTGGGGTGGAGCCTTTTTCTTGAGGAAGGAAGGGTCTGTGTCAGGCACTTGTATTGCAGGTGTGTTGAAAGCTATTTAAATAAAGGCAAGATATTAAGGCACTTATTTTTATGTGTTGCCGGCTTTCACAAGTAAACAAGAAGACATTTGTATGGCTGAAAACAGAGTGTATCAAATGGCATTCCAGGACTCTGACATCTTGGACATGTGACTTCTTGCCTTGCATCAAGAACAATGTATGTTTTTCATTAAAAAGAGACTAGTTCTGCAAAAAATTGCTTACTGGACCTTCCAAGAATTATGCAAGGCAATATTTTGAGACAGAAAAGCAATCCCTAGACAGCGCAAACCACAGAATCTTCCCCTAATACAGACATTAATTGAAACTGCATGGGGTTTTTTTTAAAGACATCTCAGTAGGATGCTTAAGTTCTCTATACTTGTGCTATTAAAAATGGTCATTAACTATAAAGGGATGAAGAGATGAATGTTTACGCTACAGACTTTTTTAATGATAGGCTAGATAAATCCCACACTATGTTAAAATATATTTAAAAATAAAATAAATTAAACATTAAAACATTTTAGATAGTATGAAATCTGTTATTGTCTGCCAGTATTTGTGGAAGGTGCTATTTCATCTTAGCTTTCTTTTGGATAAACTATATAGGCTGAAGTTCTTTAGGTGTTCCCTGAGGCAGATTTCAAGAATGTGACTATATAACTTCTCTAGAAATTTTTCCTTAGTCTTAAACATCCTTTTGAGTGTTGATTCAAGGACTAAATGCAGAATAGTAGTAATGACTCTGCTAACATAATGTACTGGTCCTAATTATACCATATATTATATGGTATAATACCTAATTATACCATAATTATACCTAATTATACCATGTAAGCATAGCTTACGTATTAATTCTAAGGATAATTATGTATTAGTATATAATTCTCCTACTTACCTCTTCAGGGATGGCTAAAAATTCACGACCTAAGTGCATGTTCAGCTGGTTTCCTGATCTTTGCTGAGTTTGCTTCAGAGCTTTTTGGCATAAAGCTCTCCATTTTATAAATAAGATTTCATGCTAATTCTTTAAAATAATATGACTCTAAACTTGAGAAAGGGTGGCAGAAACATATTTCTTCAGAACTGAGAGCTGGATAAAAATTTGATCCAAATATGAGTTACAAATGATTCACTGGTGCCTACCTGATTTTGCAGAAGGGGTATAGCAAATTGCCAAGCTACACGTGCTCTGCTAATCCTGAATCATGGTAATTTAAACAGCAGCGTTGCTGACTGCTGCTTATCTTTTTCCTGTCATCTGCATACCTCTACTTGTCTACACACACATATATTCATGCATATACATGAGGAAGGTACATTTTAATTGCATTGATCTCTTCTAGGTGATACCCATTTTTAGTTACTCTAGTGGATTTTATTTTCTTCTGTCCAGAATAAGCTTCAGAGATTCTCAGTAATCTCGTGTAGAAGTATTTGGCTAACGCAGTTTATGTTGGCTACTGTTCTAACCTTTGAAAGTTTCTTGAAAACTTATTAGCATCTCCCTTTAAGCGCAGAGCATTGCAAATGCCAAAACAACATTAAGATTTCAGCAATGACTTCTGCAAATTGGATTAGGAATCACTGTGCTGCTGCTGGAGTAACACAGAAAAATCTAATATTAGTTTGAATAATGGCGTTAGGTGTTCAGCTTCTGGATGCCCATCAGATGTGGACAAGAGAGTGGCCATCTGCTGTCTACTCTGCACTGTTCTGGTGAGAAGGACTGTGTTGGGCAGCTGATGGGAAAGTGGTGAGTCTGTTTTGGCAGCAGCCAGGTCGGCTGTTTGTTCTCCTAGAAGATCAGCTGTGGGGTAGTTAATGGATCAGAAAGGTGGCTTCCACAGCTATAGGTGAGTCGTGTATTAGCTGGATGATCTGATGTTCTTGATAGACTTGAATCTGCCGTTACCAAAGACTCTTAACTGCAGAGCATTTCTGCAGAGCTGGACACATTTTTCATCTGAGTAGTGGCAAAGGAAATCTGCTTGGCCAAAGAAATGTTGTTAGAAGTGGTCCTTTCTTTGCAGAAGTGTGAGGTGCAGTGGCCTGCAGGGACTGCTTGTTTTTACTAGACGTAACTTCATTCTGAAACTTAAATTTATTTCTAGAACTCTGTCAAAAATAGATATTCAAAATATGAAATTGCGCAAGATGATGTGTGTATACTGCTGTGGGGTACAAACTGATCTAGATAGTACAAGTGTTTCGTATCTCTATTTTTCTGTTTGGATTTTTTGTTTCATTCTCCTCCTTTCCATATTACCCTATTTTTCTTAGCTAATTTTTCTCTCTCTCACTATTTCCTTCCTTCTGGAGTAATTGCTTCCACTGAAATCCAATGCTCATTAACCCGACATTAGAAACAGGATTTTAGGCGGGATCTTTCTTGTCCCTCCCACCAGCAGTTACTCTCTTCTCCTAGGCTTGCCTGAAGACGACAAAGAGAGCCACATCTTCCCCTTACTGTTCTTATGGGTTCCCACCAGCTTGTTCATAACCCTAGCAAAAAAATGTCTAGTGCAGTAATCCTATAAGCAGTGAATAATTTTCCTGGGTAAAAAAATCACAGGTGTGAAGCACTGATCGTGACAAAGCCACTGGCTACCCCATCTCTCTACCACGTCAGCACAGGGAAAAGAGAAAATGGCAGCAGATGCCAGCACATTGCTTTATGGCCACAGACCAGATTCTACCTTGAAAATGTTCCTTCTTCAGTTTCATGATAGAGCTTGAAGATGAAAATATTCTTTTAAATGAAAATATTCTCCTATAGCCACAAGATGCATTGGAGTTCATAAAGAATTTGATCTTAAATTAAAAAGTGACAGAAAACAGGAGCAATGGTGTATGTTTCATTTTATGGTGGTTGAGATTCAGCTTTATTTGTCTTCCAATATATTTTAAAGTTCAAACTTGAGTGAAAGCTGTGGTTTATAATTGAAGTCTACCTCTTGCTTAGGCTATTGAGCCTTGCTCCCTTTTGTGGCTGTGTGCATGCCTTACATATGTTCTCAGTGTGTTATGTGTGTGTATGCGTGTTTGTACCTGCAGTACTACTTCACTAAACTTGTTTTCTTAGTTTTTGTAGTGAAATTCAGCTGAGCAGTATTGAACCAACTGGTCACATTCCTGTGCGGAGAAGTCCCTATAGAGTAGTATGTATGGCATTAAGATTTCAGGCCTATTGTAAAAAACCTCATGTATTAAAGTAACACATCGATTTAGGTGCATTAGTAGACCCTGTGTGAGTTATTAAAGAGTATTGCATTAGCTTACTTCCCTCCTGATAACCAATTCTCACAAAAATTATTTTGAGGATCACAGTTAAGGTGTGGGATGCAACCTGTATTTCTGAGCTCTCTTCTTGTTTTATAGAACAATGCAAAACTATACTTTTCAAAGCGAGTGATGTTTGTGCAGGTTGGGAATATGTCTGCATGAATTCCATGTCAGATCTGTGAGCAGCATCTTTATCACCACCTCTGTTTTGACAGCAGACTTTCGTCTTGCTGGCAACCAGCTGCTTGTTTTACCTGTAAAGTTATCCACAGTGTGATTGCTCCTTGTCACAATTGTCACAATTTCCCAGATGCAGTTTGGCTATTACATGCAAATGCTTCTTATGAAGTGAATATGCAAAGCTATAAATATGCTGAAATTTTCATAGAGCTTGTGTTGCCAGCACCACTAACGTAATGGAGCTTTGATTTGGCGTAACTTTCTGCTGTTTCCTAAGGAAACAAGGGTTGTGCAACCACTTTCTGTCTGTCAGTCCTCTGCATCGGGTTTTGAACTGCTGATCTAGCTCCTGTGACATGCGAAGGAAGTCTTCTGCGAGTCTTGAAGATAATTAAGTTCTTACAAGTTTCAGGATGGCCGTGGCTCAGTAGAGGAAAAACCCAAGTCAGTGCCCCACTGAGTGGAAAGCTGTTATATATTCTCCTTGGCAGCAATCAACATATACATACCTCCAGGCTAAGCGCAGCAGACGCTGTCTCCTGCCCAGAAGAGATGTCAGGAGGTACATGTGGTAGGAGAGAAGCTGAAATTATTTTGGTTAAGGAGTGCGAGAGAAGTAGGACTCAAGTCTATAAGGAATCATGTTTCATTACATCTGTTGGTCACAGAACAACTCATTACATTTTTTTTTTTTTTATTTCACCATTCATGTTTCAGGTTTCAAGTAATGTAATTACTGAACTCACCAAATATGCAGTTTTAGAGATAAGTTGCCTCTGAGATGAGAATGAGTGGGAACTCGAGGGTCTTTGTACATTATGCTTAATGCAGATAAAGGTATTTTACTTCATACTTTATCTTTAGTATTATTAGCTATGAACCCTTTTTTGGTTTTGTTCTCTGACACTAGTCTGACTTGCAGCTTCAGAAATCTTTTCTGCTTCTCTTTGAACAGATTAGCATTAGTGCTCGCTGAGATATGGTAAGCATGTCACTCCAGACATCCAGACATCCAGACAAAAAAAATCAGATTTCCGTATGGAGTTACCGTAAGTTTAGATACTTAGCTATTGATATTATTCTCAGAGATAGTAATTTATGTTCTGATTTCATTAATACTAATATATTTACTTACTATAGTGTGACAAAAGGATTTGAGTACTATAAATAATTTCTAAAAACAAAGCATAAAATCAGTTCAGAAGTCTTGCTTTCATAAAACCTTGAATAGCCTTGGGCACCAAACTAACCAGAACAAAGAAAAGTGGAAAACAACATCAAATAACGTGCCTTGTGCGGGTTCAGTGAACAAAACAGCCGTTCAGAATGCTGTAAAGTTTGTTGTATTTGGCTTGTGACAGGCAGTCACAAATGCAGGTTCCTAGTGTGGGGGGACATGACTGCCACTGGCCTGCTCTTGTCCTCCGTGAGCCGCTGGTGTGCCAGACAGCTCAGCAGATGGCTTGTTGTAAGGTGTGGGACACAGAAAAACTGGTATTACACCTAAACAGGAATTAGCTGTAATAAAAATAGGAATAATTTGAATGAAATGTGAAGAAATGAAATGAAAGTAGAGCAAAGACAACGACCTAGGAGCAAAAACAAAGGTAAATGATTTGGCAGCGTAAAGGCAGTCAAATTTGAGTGTTATCAAGAGGAAGGAAAGATTAATTTGAATAGTAGTGTGTGTTGCTTCCTTTCAGTAGCAATCATTGCAGAGAGCTAGAGATCATGTCAGACAACTCAGGAAAAACATTTGTTCAATATACAATAAAAAATAAACATTTGAGTCAATAAAGAATGGAACAGGTTAGACAATACCTTCTTGCTAGAATGTGTTTAGTTCTTCTTCAAAACTATGAATGGGTAGACATTTTAGAGAAATGTTGTGACACACAAGCTAATTATTTTACAAAGTAATTAGTTGATTAGGACAGTTCATTTTGCAGATTAAATACTTCCAAGGAAGGTATAACTGGAGAACTACAATATGGTCAACAGAAGTTGACCAAATATGTATAAAGTTCCACTTACTCTTTCAAATAATACTAAAAAAGAAATGGCATAGTAATAGAATTATTAAAAAAGTGTTTTAAAATTCATAAAAGGAAACTTATTTTACTTAATAAATTATTTATTGAAGTCATCACCATGGTATATTGTATCTAAAGAGGTTAATAAAACTCCAAAGAACAGTCAATGATTATTCCCTGAGAGAGGATAAGAGGGGTACATTTCTTTGTGTTTAAGGGCATAAGCTTAGAAAAGGTCTAGGACAAAGGTGTCCATTAAGGGAATCCAAACATTTTTCTCTTTAATCTCCTACTTGCTGCTCTCGAACAGGACATTAGAGTAGATGAAGCTAAGCTCTGGATGCCCACAGCACGTGTGCCATCTGTGGTTCACCCCAAAATCCTGATGCTGGGATGTGTGTACACTCCAACAGCCCTCATCTGCTAGCCGTTTATGTTAGAGGATCTCCTTAAATACAACACAGCTTCTTTCCAGCCTTCATTTGAGAGGAAACTGCTGCATCTCAAGAGGAGAGGGGAGAAGAAAAAGCAGTAAAGAGGAGTTATCATTCAGGTCTCATCTCAGATCAGGACATAGCTGGAGTGTGGCATATAATGTCAACATAGTAATGAAATACGGAAAATCCTATGTCTGATCTAATTGCTGTGACGCATGCCTTTCATAACATCCATTCCATCCTCAGTTCTTGCTATCCTACTTTGTTCATTTATAGCTTGTATTGTACAAGCCAGCCTATGCAATGCCATGGCATGTTAGAGATGTCTCATACGTTTGTGCCACAAGCGCAGATGCAGGAAGGACTGTTACATAGAACTGCAGCGCAGCAACCACATAAGGTACTGCTCTCTCCCATCAGGTTGGGCACAGCCCTACTGCTTCTGCTTCCAGAGCTAGCTGAGTATCTTGGCACAATCCTGCAATGCATGGCATATAGATAAACTTTCTGATCTAGACCTTCACCCTATTTTTCTTTATAAAGCATTTGCCTCAAGTTTGCAAGCTATGTAGAAGTGCATATAGTTAATGAAATGCTCTTCGGTGGAGGTGTGGGAATTTTTGCTTTTCATTCCATTTGGTTTCTGAAACCTCTAGGATTAACCTTCAGTCGAAATGAGTCGGACAATCCATTTACATTCCACCAGCAGTGCACTGTCTTTTCAGTAACTCAATAATTTGTTTTAATACAGTTAATAACATTTGCAATTGTATTTCCTAGTGCGGAGCTATATTTAATAGAGTTGAAACATCATGCAACACGCAAACAATAAAATGACCTTTATAGTCCCAGCTTTAAACCACCATACCTAGTTTCCTGACTCCTGAATATGATGTCCTTTAGTTCTGGTTGTTTTGCATGTTCCATGTAGGCAGAGGGAGGTGGTATGATTCAAGATTAAAGGTTGTAAGTCTGTAATGTTGGAACCCATAGACATTACTTTAGGAACACTAATAATCTAAGGATAAAGGTAGCTGTGAAGGCTAATTAAAAATGTGTATTATATAAATGTGCAGTGGATGGAGAGATAGGAAATGGGTCTCTCTGAATGCTGTGTGTACTGGAGGAGAACCTAGTGTTCGCTGGCTGCTCAGGGAGGGGAGAAGAGAGGTTGGAACTCATACTGAAAATTTGGTAGGTTACAATATAGAAGTTTCTGGAATGTGGACAGAGCATTTGAAATGTGTTTTTATGTGAAACTCTGCATCTTATGTTTCATTTCTCATTGTGTTGAATTAATTTAGAAGGAGAGATCTCTGTCTAGCGTAAGGCAAGTGACAGCTGGGAGGTGTAGGCAGAGGTTTTATTATCAGATACTGGTGATGAATTATTGGGACTCAATATACATAAAATGAGATGCTTTAAATATATATATAGAGAGAATAATATTGGTCTGAAATAACAGCAAAAATAAAAAAGTAAAAGGAGAGCATGATCAGATGCTGTAGAATAAAAAGACAGCAAATGATTCATGTTGTTGTCAAAAACTGCTAAAGATCAGTTTATTTGGGTTCTTCAGAATTCATCCTGCTGCAGATAAATCCAGTTTAATTTGTGTTACAGAAATTCAAAGACACTCTTCCTTGACCACTACTGTTTTCATGGTTAGTGGAAAAAAAAGGAAGATACACGCTTCCAAAAAGCCTTGCCTACATTTCAGCTGAATACCATGATCGTTTTTTTCAAATTTTCAGTGTGCTGAAGAAAGTCTTTGGTCAAAAGAGAACAAATTTCCGTAGGGGACTCTGAAGAGGTGCACTGCTTCTTTGAAGTATGTGAGTAGATAGCTTTTGAGAGTCTTGACAAGCTGTGACAAGCTCAGAGCCTTAGAGGCAGCCTCTGTACATCAGATAAGATAAAAGGGGCTGGAGCCGGATGGAGGCAGGATCCCTTCCAGAAAGATTAGAGAGGCTGGGCAGTTTGTTTGTCCGTAACTACTGTGATCAGCTCCTACCCACTCCAAAGGCATACATCGCTAAGGTATTTAATAAAATGTGTTCCTCTGTTTTTTTCCTTTTCTTCTACAAATTGCAACTGAACACCCAATACCTAGTGCAAGTCTTTGTCTCTGAAGGAGCTTGTGCAACTGCTTATTGAAGAATGTGAGTAAAGAAGAAATCATGTTTCAAAATCAGATGTGGAAGACCTCGTTCAAAGTTGGGTTCAGGTCAGACACTTGAATCTTGGCCTTATATACCAGATACAGATTTTGTGACCATCTCTCTATCTGTTATATATTGATTTTAAGTGTGCATGGGTCCACAATGGATTTTTTTCCTCCCAAATTAGTTCTTTGTTTTACTTGGTAGTCTCCCAGAAGAAAGTAGCCCCGTGGAGAATGTATGATAATGGTGTAATATTGAGGCGAAATTCTGGCAGGATTTCATGGCTTACTTTTATAATGCTTCTACTTGATTTTCCCGTTATAGGCTTAACAAAGCCAAGATTATTTTAACCTAAGCGTGTCAGTCTTGTTCAAATCCAGTTGGTTATTTTCATGATGAAGATTAACATTTTTAAGTGCTTTGCTGAATCAGGGCCCAGATGATTGTTACCTCTTTCGAATGAGTGTTTTAAAGCTTCCTTGATCATCATAATAATGGAATTATACCAATAATTATTAATGAATAGTATTACTTTGTAAATTCCCCTGTGAATCTAACTGCATACAGGAATTAGAGCCTCAGTTCCAGTATTTCGTAAATGTACTTTAGCAATCTTAATGCAATGTATTTACTTTCTTGCCTACTGATGATACATTTATTACTATTTCTGGTGAAGAGACATATTTTGTGATTTGGAGGTGGATTGTTTTGATCACATGGGATTAGATAATGACTCTTAAAAACTGCCCCTGTTGAGGAAAACAAGACAGTCTGAGTTGATTTTTGAAAATTACCCCTTGGAAAGGTAAAATCTCTTCCTTTTCAAATCTAGAAAGAAAAGCAGCAGAGACTGAGAAGTTAAGGACCTAACTAAGGACCTTGAATCTAGGTCTTTGTTCCAGTAGAAATGAGACTCTGAGAACAAGAATTTCTTTAGTAAGTGGCAAAAGCAAGTCCTGGCCATTTTTACAAGTTTTTCTTACTTTTCAACGAGCATTGAACAGCTCTTAGAGGTGAATGTTGAAGAAAAATTGTAGCACTAACCCCCTTGATCCTTCCTGGTGACGTATGCATCATTGATTCTTGCATCTGCATTTTGCTGAATGTGCTGGGGAAGAACCTCAGCAGAGATACTGCAGGAGTCCCTTGCTGTCAGTGATGATTTTGAATGCCGAAGCAGTCCAGGACGGGTCTCGTTCTGCTTGTGTACAGCTGCATAGATATATATATAATGAAACGCTACATGGTAATCTTTTTAAAAATTGTATTTTGATAAGCTCCGTATTAGGAGAATTGCAGTGAAACTTATGCACGTCAGCACCCAGGACAACTCATTCTTTTCCTCATCCAGTTGGGTGATGTGGAGCTGAAGGAGCAGCTTCTGATAAAGGCCAGGGCTTGGGTGCCCACTGTGTCTGTGCTTGCAATGGGTCGGATCATAAGCTCTACCCTGTAGCTTCCTGTACCGGCACTTGTCCCAGTGTTAGGTTGGGTTGATTGATGTCTCAAAGAGAAGCTTGGTGCTGTGGCTGAAGGGAAGCCAGGAGGGACATGAAGAACATGACTGGAGTCACATGTGAAGTAAATGGCATGTGTTGTAGCACCATGCATAGACTGAAGTGGCCAGCAAATAGTGAACCATGCAAGTCAGATATGCTTCAATATTTATTTTCTTTTTTTTTTTGCGTGAGAATGGTTGGAGTCTGAATTTTTAAAGGAAAAGCCAGGGAAGCAACCTGATTTGGTTGAAGGGCAAAGGCTACCACAGAACAGTGTTCCAACTATTTGTACCACTATATGACTAGACAGGTTTTTAAAGAATTCTTTTAAAATTAACAGTGTGGGTGCTCTCTAGACACCTTGTAGCACTAAAAAGAGCGCTACACAAGCCACATATTTTCTCCAGTTCGTCTCTGGTCTTCCTCCTCTTGTGACAAAATCTTGTTTTGTGCCATCTTTCTGACAAGTCCAACACTGCAGAGCACTGGATACTGTTTATTGGTTTCCTCTAATACCAGTTTCATGCTTTTCTTGGATGAGTCTATACATCGAACTAAACAAGCCATCAAGTGTACTTATGTCTTGAAAAGCGTGCCTTGGTAATAAAAAGACGGACTGAGGAGTCAGAGGCTTTTTTTGTAATCCATGTATGTTATGAGCTTGTGTTTGTTTGAAGAACTGAGATAACAGAGCTTTATCTTTTTCCTATCTGATGGCATACTCAAATGCACCAAACAGGATTTATAAGTTAGGTTTCATTAGGACACAAATTAGTAAACTGGAACAAGTATCTCACTAAATAGGAAAAACTGTAGGTAAAATACATTAAACTAAAAGGCTTTGAAAACAGACCCTCCCTCTGTGTCCCTGCCAAACTGGCTTTTTCCTCCACTATGGTGGAGCAAACAGTATGTAGTCCCCTCCAGTTGCCCCTGTTTTTGTAATCACTGAGGGTTGGCTGCAGATCTGCTCCTTACTACAGGCAAGTCCTTGATCCTCTTAGGGGTTTCCAACTTGCCTTGGGCTACAGGGTCCCAGCTTGCTGTGCTCCACCCCAGCAACCAACCCCACACTGCGTGACAGGCCGCTTCTGAGTGGGGACGTCCTGGGAGAGAGATTCCCCTGGGAAGACGGAGGGCACCATGTGAGCTTGCTGAGCTTGGAGAGCGAAGCCTGCAGCGAAGTTGCATTCTTTCCCTCCCTCTGAAGGTTTTCAGTCACAGACACCATGTGCCAGAAGAGCACAGGCAGCCAACCCAACTACCTCCTGCCCTCCTGTACGAAATAAACCATGCACATTGTTTTTACTGAAAACATACAAATTAAAACATCATAGTATCCTTCAAGGTACACATACATCACTGAGGAGCTAGAGGTAGAGATAGAGGAGATGGTGAAACCTTGGTTGTCGGAGAGTTCTATAGGGTTTGTTTTTGACAGACTGTGTTGTCCTTCATCCAGGGTGTCCCTTATACAGATTTTTGTCAGAACAGCTTAGTAACTGCCCTTGATGCAGTACAGCATTTACTGCTTGCTGGTGCAAACCACCTCCTCCATCCAGCCTTAGGTAAGTGTCAGCGACAAGTATTTTTGTCCCCCACCTCGGTAGCCCCAGTTAAAGTCATTCTATTTCTTTTAAAGCAACAGTGGCGTTCGTTGCTATCTCAACTTGTTTTTACGGAGATAGCGGATGTCTTTGTATGCTTTTGTGATAAACGTTACTAATTACTAAGAAACAAACATTTCCCACACTTGAACAACCTTGCAGTGCTACTGAAGTGAATAGAAACTGCCTGTAGCTTTATGGCAGAATTGGAACCTGTAGGTTAAAAACCCAGTTTTTTAAACCCTGACCACAGTTTGTAAACTTGCATAGGTAATTTAAATGTCACTAATTTGGGCTCCATGTTTTGTTCAGCACAGCAGCAGTTTTTTATATTAGGAAATAAGAGGCAGACTTCGGTACGAGACATCTAGCAAATTCAGTGCTCCTATTGCAAAAGATTGCCAGTTTTTTAAGAGGTGATAACGTATCAGTAGTCTGGAAATACCCCGGTAAGATCATAATTGAATTGTCCAGAAGACTCCTGTCCTTCTTTGTTGTCAGGTTATCTTAGGACATTACTCAGTCTGATACTGACAAAACCTGTTACATGCTTTTTGGCAGAAAGTGCACTGAAAACAGGGTGAAGAGATCAATCATGGCCAATTCCGTTCTTAAGTTGAACACTAACTTAGTTCTTTCCTCTTTAGAGAGCACTAAATACATTTATATTTCATTCTCTAATGGATAAATTCTGTTCTTTATTTTTAAAGTCGTATGCCTACAGTACTCTTATTTTAGATCATCCTCTTGCTTGAACAGATTAATACTTTCTATGTGAAATTTGGTGAAACTTCTGTGTAAAGAAACTACTACAGAGCAGGTGGGCTCTATCAGTCACATTTTGTCAAATCTTATGTGCCAGATGGTATATTTGCAATTGTATTTCAGGATCTGATCACAGATTCATTATTAGTGAATGAATTTGTACCCGTAGCTTCTACTGCTGTTGTAAGTAAAAGTTTTGTGTACAGAACAGAGTCCATTGTTTTTTGTAAACCCTAAGAATTATAGCCCCAAGCATTCAATTAACCTAACACATAAGAATAATATCTTCTCATATTCCTCAAAAGTTGAAATCTTCACCTGGGATAACTAGAAGGCTTAGGTGTTTGGTATGATGGGACAGATGTACTTTTTATTAATGTTGCTACTTACCTTCACAGACATGTTACGGTGTGTAGATGTCCGTTAAGCTATTCACCGCAGCTCCCTTTCCTTTGAAACATGCTGTGTGTTTTTCTGTTTTCTGTTAATACTTAAACTGTAAAATAAATAAATAAAGGATAGCTTCTATAAACTCAAAGGCCCAAACATTTGCAGCTTGTAATTTCTCACAGTGCATTTCTAAGGAGAAAGCAGAGGATTAAAAACATGATTACTCTTGGACCTGGGAATGCATATTACTGCAGACGAAGTTCCTCCCTAGGAGAACCTGAATGTCTGATTTTTTTTTTTTTTTGTTTGGAGGAACCCAGTTGTTCACCAGCTAAAAAGAACTGGTTTTGCCATTTGTATCTGTATGTTTATTTTCTCTCTGTTCAGGTAGGACTAATGGTGTGTGTTGTGTGGTAGACCATCTGTTGATTCAGAAAACCGTGAACAAATGGGGATGACAAAGTCAAAAGCCATGCTCTGGCGAAATGGAGAGAGGGCTTTGTACTGGTGGTGAGTAGCAGAGGATGATTGTCACTGACAACGCAGGCTGTTGGTGGCAGGCGAGTAGGAGGCTTTCTGTTTATTTTATGTCACTTTTGCTTCTTTACTGGCAAGCTACTGATCTAAGTTGACCTGCATTTGAAAACACTGGGTGGTACTGACTGGCAAGTATGTTTGACATGAGGATGAAAATTAAATACTGGCCTCCCACCTCAGTTTTCCTGTCATTTGCATACAGCCAAATGCTATCCCATGCTGCGTATCAGGGAACACACTGACATTTTCTTCATTCAAAAGTGTGGTGTGACATGCAGAGCTAGCAGGGAATGGAGTAAAATCAAGCAAGAAAATCATGTATTTCTTCGAGTGTTCGGTGGGTTGCTGTGGGAGAAGGCACCCTCGTTTCCTCCATCACTGTGGTAGGAAGGACAGCACTCTGAAAAGTAGCTATGCAATATGCCCTCTCGGAGCATTTTCCAGACTGAGTAGAGAGCAGATAAAAATCCAAATGTGCAGATTACAAAGTGAGCAGGAGAAAAGCTCTTCTCACTATTGTGTACTTTGTTATGAGTATTAATTTACTGCGGGTGATGTAAGTTGGTATCTTTGTGGTTTGGCATCCGAAACACTTTTTCAGGGCACCAGGTTAGTACCTGTGGCCATAAGATCTTGCTGAATGGGGATGAGGTTGTTTCCCAAGTTTCTCGAGTTGGGTGGGTACTGGAGCCATACCTCTGCAGAGCTGCTGGCTGCAGAGGGACAGAGGAGGCACGCCGACACCGTCTGTGATTTCAGTCTTTCCCTTCTGACACATGCCACACTCTGGGGATGTCAAGAACATTTTACATGTAGAAAAAATCACCGCGACGATCACTTGAAAACAGCAGGCAAAAGAAAATAAACTGTGTGATGGATGAATCCTTCTTCCTCCTCACTTTAGCCCTTACAACCCTGTTGGCTCTCAGTCATTTGAGCTGCCTCCAGGCTACCATTGTCTCTTTCAGTGTTCCCATAAAACGCCACCCAGTTTTATCACACCTGCCTTCCCATGTTGCGCTGCCCTACTTGTCCTTGCCTGCACAGTGGCCTTCCTCTCACTGTTCTGCTTATGACATTGACATTTTTTGTTGGCTTTTCAGTTTCATGCTCCTTCCATAGCTTCTGTTCCCATAGTTTTAGGCCAAACCTCACATCTCCTTTGCATATTTCTTTTTATTCTCCTCCCCTCCCCCCCCTCCCTTCATGGAAAAGAGTTTTTCATTCCTGCTCGCAGCAGATGCCAGGACCCTGAGTGCATCAACAAGCTCTGAAGCTCGTTTTCCCTCCCAGTGTTCAACCCAGCTCTGAAATGGTGGAGCTGTGTAGCCTGGGATCAGATTTGTAGGAAAACTGTGAGAAGTCTTCTCCCCCTTTTCCTCTGGGAGCTGCTTTTAGAGCTAGCCTTGCCTGGGACTTTGCCTGAGCTGTGTTTCAGCTGCACTTGCGTCTGTCCAGGCACCTTGCTGCCGCTGCCCCATCTTGGTAGGATCTCAGACCTGCCCCATCGCAATGGCCTTGTCTGGTGATCCTGACCTACGACTGCCCCAGTTGCAATCAGCCCAGCCCCATGCTGCTTGTTCAAGGGCCACGGGCTTGTGCCCCTGGGGCAAGGGGCTGCCCGTGGGCCCCGAATGCCTGCGCCCCTGCCCTCACCCAGCGACCCCCTCCCACCCAAACCTTTTCAGAGCAATCCCAGCAAGATCTTTGCATACAACAGTTTGTCTCTTGTTTGTATGGTAAAAAGCTTGTAGTTAAAGCATTTCAGTCAACCGGAAACATTCATTGGCTTGAACTGCACACTTAAAGACCTGGCAGCCGTCAATTTGTTGCTATGCTCTGCACAGGCAGTGGCCTTGAATTTCTGCTTACAGTAATGGATATTTGTTTTTTTTCCACTTTTCACCAAAACACACAATTCAGTTGATTGTTGTGGTGTTCTCTGAATTTTTGTGGGACTTTGGATGAGGATTGTGGTGGGTTGTTCTTGACTGGATGCCAGTTGCCCACCAAACTGCTCTATCACTCACCTCCTCAGCTGGACAGTGGGGAGAGAAAATAAGATGGAAAAACCCTCGTGGGTCAAGATAAAGGGAGTTTAATAAAGCAAAAGCAAAAGAAAACAAAAGATTTATTCTCTTCTTCCCATCAGCCGTTGATGTCCAGCCACTTCCTGGAAAGTAGGGCTTTAGTACACATAGTGGTTTCTCCGGAAGACAAGCATCCTAATAACGAATGCCCCCCACCCCTCATTTCTCTTAGCTTTTATTACTGACAGATGTAGCGTGGAATATCCCTTTGGTCACTTTGGGTCAGCTGTCCTGGCTTTGTCCCTTCCCAAGATCTTACCCACCTCCAGCGTCCTGGTGAGAGGTGAATGTTGCAGAGACAGCCATGATGCTGTGGCAGCACTGCTCAGCAGTAGCCATAACACTGGTGTGTTATCAACCCCTTTCTAGCTACCAATACAAAGCACAGCACTATGAGGGCTGCTATGGAGAAAACCAACTCCATCTCAGCCAGACCTAATACAAGGATATCGGAAGTGTCTGGCTTTAAAGCCAGGCAATCCAACAGGGAATTGCTACTGGGTCAAATATAAAAGCTTGCTTTGTTTATCCAGTTGTTAGTGAATGAGGACCAGTAAACTGAACGAAGAGAATTCTTAACTAATGATGGATAGGAAAATCAATCCAGAGGCCAGAAGCATTATAGAGGAGACACACAGAGTAAAGTGCAAAGCCAGCAGTAATGAGGATGTAGGAAATGATCATGTCAAACAGATTTTTTGCTAAGCACAAGAGCTCATAATGCCTGTAGATGTTCAGTGCTGTAGAGGGCTCAGGCTGCAGGCCTGAGGAGAATGATGTGGCCAGAAAACCAGGTGACGAGAAGACCTGAAGAACTGAATTTTCCCATCAGTATTACAGACAGTCTGTAGAGGGATATACTGCAGCAAGTCATGCTGCTCTTCATGCTAGTTTTGGAGCAGCAGTGATTTAAAGAAATCACCCTGTAAGTGTGGGAAAGCGTTTGGAGGGAAGTTGTGTGCGTTATCTTGAATACAGCCTTTGTTGCTGTTTGAAACCAAAGGCCTAGGAGAAGATGAAAGTAGTACCCTCTCCAGCTCTGCGTATGTGGCTAGCTGTTGAAAGTCAAATGACATTTTGAGTAACAACTGCCTCATATTGAGGACCTCCAGAGAAGGAGAAGGGCTTAGACTTCATATGGAACATGTGAACATACAGAGTGGCATTTTTCTCAGTATATACGGAACCTTTTTTACACTTGAAATATGGCAGACATATATAGTAGTCTGTAATCTGTTGTATAAATAACTGTAGTTATTATATTTTATATTATAATTATATAACACATTGTGATATTTTAAACGTGCTGTTTAATATAATGCAGTATAATGTATGTAGTAGGGACAATTATATTGGCATACAATCAATATAATTGTATTAAATATTTTGATTGTTTGAGAACAATGACTAAAGAAAGCATTTTTATATAATTAATTAGTATCTTTGGTATCTCAGAACACTGACTTAAAAAGTAAGGCAGAACAAGCAGTTGTTTTGTTGGGGAACATATTTAAGTATTGTTAGCAAAGTGGTCCATAGAGGAATAAAATCACGTTTTCAGCTTAAATGACTGAACTGGCATCCTTGATTTCATTCAGCCTCATACGGCTCCACTGTGGGCAGGCACAAATTCTACTCCTGACTCCCTAGGTTCTGTTAGATAACCCTTGTTAGATTCCTAGTCTCCTATGTCCTCCAGTACTGTTGATTACTGTAGTACCGAAAAGCCACAGTCATCAACCAGAGACCCCTTTGAACAAACAAAATAAAGAGTCTGTCCCTCTCCCAGTGAGACTTACTCATAAGTAATTATGTGAGTGGAAGTATAACATAAAAGGCAAAGACAGATGGGGAACTGCAAAGAAAATCAGCCATGAGGATAGATAGCAGTCTCAGCTTTCCTGAGCAGCCTACGTGCGGGCAATTTTTTTGTAATTATCATAGTAAAGATTTAAGAAAGGATTTAAAGGAGGGCAATGCAGTGACTTTGCAGGTGTTGCAGAGAGTTCTTCCAAAGCATGAAGTGTAATGGGAGGAAACACAGTAGTGCTTGACGGAAAATTTAACAAGGGGCTAATGAAAAATGACTTACAGATTAATTGTAAGTTGACTGTTCAGTACCGAGTGAGAATAATAATGAGAGTGGTCCATGGAAGGGAACGTGAAGTTACTTGTATTTGAAATACCAAAGAAGGGAGTGAAGGAATGCAAGGGAAGAGGTCACACAGTCAGAGTGATGCACCCGAAGAATGATCTTTGCAGTAGCACTCTGATTAGGTGCCGTGTTTGTCCAGGGTGGAGAAAAAGATTTTGTACTAATCTAGTCCTGAGATGATGAGGACCTGGACAAGAGTATTAACTAAACACATATTAAAAGATTGTATATGAGCAATATTGTGCAGAAAGATTCTGCAAGACTTGGTCTGGATTTGATGACCTGAGGATGATCTGGGTTGGACATAACACTCTGACAGGTGTCTTAAGTGGTGGGCTAGATGGTGTGACTGTATGCAGTGATTCAGGAAGGATCTGGCAGGATGAGTTTGTGGGGGCGAGTAATAAAAACCCTAATTTGGCTATGTTGAACTTAAACTGATGCCTGAATTTACAGTATCATAAATATTGGTTAAGATACCAATTTGAAAAGAACATAGTAGTATTGGAGTAGAGGTGTAGCGTCCAATGAGGAGATGGTAGTTGACACTGTGTTTACAGATGAGAATGCACCAGAGTAAAGTTTTAAGAGGAAAGAAGACCAAATCATTCTCCGCAGAGCATAGAAGGCAAGAAGTTGTTCCTTTGAATGATACCCAAAGCAAAAGACCAGGATAAGACTTTATCAAGGAAGTCATAACTGCAAAAGTAAAACCTTAGGTCCCCTAACCATGAAAAAATGTTGGCATCTCAGGAAGAATGAAGAATGAATGCAGTTCCCGAGGTCTGGATAACTACAAATGTCAGAGATTTCAAGAGTTGCTATATTTGAATGGAAGAGGTAAAAGGCAGCAGAAAGGAAGAGAGGGACTTCATGCAGTAGTTGTAAAGCTACACAGAGTTGAAAGAAAGGACAAAGATGTCACGATGGCTGCAGAAGCAAGTGAGGCTAGGGGAAACACTAGGGAGATTTTTTTCTTTGTGAAAGGAAAACAACAGAATGGGGGGAGAATGAAAGTACACAGGGGTGGAGAAATGAGAGTTTCTGAAGGAGATCATGAAACGCCGTGAGATGACTGTGACTCTAGGGAGCGTGGTACATACCTCAGGACTGAACACAAGCATTTTCAAAGATGAGATAGGGAAAGCAAAGGAAATAAAAATAATGTGGGTGTTTTGTCATGTTTCTGTTGGAGAAATAGCCACGTGGAAAGCAGAGACAGGAGGATTTGAAAACTGGAGTCAGGGAGGTGACAGTTATTGTGGGTGTGATAAATTATAGAGTAAGAGTTGTCTACCTAGAAAATGTGAAGGAGAACAGGATTCCTTTGTTGTGGAAGAACAGAGCTTTTGGTCAGTGTAAGAAGACGAGCAGAAGAGGGAGATGATGATGATGAACCAAAGCAGGGCTTAGGCTACAGTAAGGGAGAACAGCAAAAGAATAATATAAAGAGGTGCATGAAACAGTGGGATTTGAACAACTAGTTACTGAAATAAAATGAAGATTTGTAAGACATCTACAAGAAATGGCTGCATTAAATGGCTTTGTGCTCTCAGAATATACTCTGTGAGAAATGGGATCCTGTGATTGAGAGTATGTGACAGTCCACTGTGTAGCACATGCCCAAACTTGCCAGACCCATGTGCACTTTCCCGTTTCAAACTGAGTAGAAGATTCCCAAGTCTGGAAAGGGTAATGTGCTGGGAGGGCTGTGAGGCTGACTGTAGTGTGTCGAAACTGGTACTCATGATGAAGGATAAAACTTTGCGTTTATGCCTGTGAGCTTCTGATTTCTACCTAGACATAGTAAGAATGTAAATGCCTGATATGATCATTTATATTAAAGTGTGGAACCAGATTAATAAAGCAAGGAGAGCAACGCATTTTCATTACATGTTTTTCATGACTGGTATATCAAGAAATGCTCAAAAATACAAATAAATATACGAGAAGGCTAATGGCTTGTTAGATTTCTTTGGGGTACGTGCTTAATGGTGTGAATCCGTAGGCAGTACTTCAATGTAATAAAATGCACCTATCAGAAAGACTCATGTTTGTGTTTGCTAACACCAGTAACTTCAACAAAGCACTAATTTGCCCAGTTGCCAGACCTTATCCAGCTGAATGGTGAAACCCTTCTTAATTTTGTGACCTTCCGAAGAAAGTGGCACCAGTTTCTCTTTTTATTGTCTGTGCTTCTTAGGAATGTTTGCTGATGGAGGGAAGACTTACTTTATTAGCCAAAGCTTCTAGTCTTGCTTTGAGGAACCCATCAGATTACGTAAAATTTCCAAAATACCGGGCAAAGAACTTTTTTTCTACATAAATTACCCAAGAGTGATTTATTACAATACCAGTGACTTCCACATGGAGTTGTTTTCCATTTCAGATTTCGAATGTGAATATCAGCTCTGAATTAAATCTGTAATTTACCTTTAGCTCTTAATAAAATGTAGAAATCTAGTTTCTTTCTGAATCAATGATCAAAATTCATATTCTGGACAGAACTGTCCAAAATGGCACTTGTGTTACGCGCTTACATATTAAATCAGTTTTAAGCAGTTGCTGAAACGCTCTATAGAATCCCAAACATAGCTTGAACAGGGAGAGCAGGAGATGTCAAAGTATACCTAAGTGCCCAAAATTACCATGTCTCCCGCCCTGTGCCAGGGAAACACTCTACTAAACCATATGCAGGGTGGATACAATGCCAGGCTGAGATGTCTAAATTGAACAGTCTGTGTGTTGGTATCTATATGTGATCTGCATGTCTGCAGTGTGATCATAACCGGTAGAAACCTAGTCGATACAGTCAGTGGGGTAGAAATGATTCAACTCGCTCTTAAACAGACTGCAGGAGCTGGACAGCCAAACAGCTTCTAAGAATCTTGACAGAGGATGGGCGGCTTCCTCGCGTGTAGGCATGCACTGCTAACCGTCCAAATTTAGACATCTTTATCTGGAGCACAATCCCAAGATAGCAAGAAGTGGCAGATGTCCACTGTAATGGTAAGCGTAGGATGAGCTAGTCTGCAGTGCCTATATGAGGAATTTTTTCCCGGTAAACTTCCCACTTATAACTGAATAGAGTAAGATTGGGGCGAGCTCATGGGGATTGTATGACCTGGGGCATGAATCTCATCTCTGTGAGGTTTCTTCCCATTCTAATCTGATTAATTAAGCAGTCAGGTTCAGAACATCACGTTTTCTGATATGGCTTGTAACTTCTAGTTTAATGCTTGTCAGAGATGATGGTGACCTAGCACTCAGGGTTATAGTAATGGGTGAAGAATTTGACAACTGCTGTTTTTGATGTATCACAAAGTAGAGGTTGTTGTATTACAGCCCTTGCAGCTGTTGAGAAAGGACATACCAGAAAGGCATATGGTAATTTCTTGGTGACATCTTTGTCACCTCACTGAAGTGTATGGGCATACCTCAGCATAAGGGGAAACAGTAGGTACTGGATATACTGAAAGGTGATTGCTTTGGTGAGAGAGAAACCAAGCAAAACTTCTTCCTGATTTTCCTCTGAAAAAGCCTCTATTCATTCGGGTTTCCAGACCGTATGCCAACTCCTGCTTACTCCAGACAATTTTCCATTACCTCGCTTGGGAGGACTCTGAATGCATACAATTGCAGGAGAGTTGATGGTCTAGCCCAGATTCAGGTTTTCATCGATAAGTGGAGTGTCCCCGTTCATGCTGCAGTCCTATCAAGATTTTTTCTTTTAGCCAATTGGTGCCGCCTTCTATCCCAGGAAGAAATAATTGTTGTAGGTCTTACTAGCCTCTTCAATGTCTTTTCAAATAAATGTCAGTAATCGTTCTTTATTTTAGTGATGGCGATATATTTTAGTGATAAAAGATCAGATCCAAACCCCATCAGGAGTAAGGAATAATTCCATGGCTTTCAGGAAACTACAGGTCTGTGTGGTTCATGCTCCGCTGACTGTGCTGTTTATCAGCACCAGGGTAACCAAAGATTCTTGGTATTTTATTTTTAAATATTGCTTTAGACTTTCACCTCAGTCTTGACTCTGGTGTTTTCCTTTTGTCTGTCTTCCTTCTCTCATCTTTTTCTTCTGAAATAGTGAGAGTCGTGGTTTTCCTGTGTATGGAGGGAGACGCACGTGGCAGTCGAAGGGTGGGGTTGGCCGGAGGCTGCTGGAGGTAGGGGCTGAAGACAGGGCTGGTAAACCGCTGATGAGGCTTGTTTAAATGAGGGGGTGCAAGAAAAGGGAGTGTGCTGTAAGGGCTGGAAGATGTTCAGATCTGTGGGAAGAAGTAGAAACTTTGGGACTCGTTTTAATTCATCTGACAGATACAAATTATGTGAGTTGCGCTAGACAAAAATGATCCATAGGTGCATCTCTATTCAGATTGAATATAATAGATGCATTGTAATAAAAAAATTCAAGTGCAAGTGTTTTAATTCCCTGCTACAAACAAGGGGCAGGTGTATATGGGGCAAAAAATGCATCGTGGGGTAGAAAGCTCTTAAAACTACTCTTTGCTTTTGGGGGTTCATGGTGCTTTGAGTGTGGGGTTAGGAAAGTATACTTGCTTCTCATGCTGCGTAGAGTTAAAAGGAGAAACAGGCTGCAGGGAGTACAGGCTTCAACTGAAAGGCTCAGATAATGCAGCATTTTTCGAAGGTCAGAGAAATGCAGAGTCCAGATTAAACACTCTGCACTATGTAAATGCCACACCATGTATGTTGGAGTATACTTGAGTGCTGCAGGGGGGAAGCCTGTGCCTGCATCCCATTTTGAATGGAATATTGTTTGTTGCCGCAAAGCAATTGCCCAGCCCCGATTGTTTTAGTGATGATCAATACCCCATTACTGGATGTAACAGTTGCTGCAGGAAGTGCACAGAAGATTTTAATGCATGAATTATGCATGCTGTGCTCATTCTTTAGTCTCAGAGCAGAGTGACAGAGATTGTAAAGATGACTGGGGTAGTTTCTTGTGTAAAGTGACTGCAGTGAAATGCTTCATATTTTCATGCACACAAGCAGCATTGAGTGGGACGGCCTATTTAAGAAGATATAAATCCCTGAGTTTACAGCACAGAATGCTTGATCTGAAAGCATTGCAGCCGTGTACAGAGCCAGTTTTCGTGCTGTCTAACCTGCTTTCTACCAAAGGTTGGCTGAGGGATGCTAACGGCTGTGCTTTGCTCTGAGGTCACAGCTTGAAGTCTTTCTTTTTTTTTTTTAAATTTGCTTTCTGCCGCAGGAGAGGATCTGTGAAGTTTATTGGTGCAACCATCCTTGTATTTTTCAAAGATACAAACTTGGAATAGTTATTATGAACAAAAGGACAAGAAGGAATTCACCATCTAAGGTAAAAAAGGGGTATTTTTTATTTGTGGATGTGAGTGGAGAAGAGGGAATATGCTGAGGAAGGATTGTGATGATGCAGTGTGGTTACATTGACTCAGATATCTGTGCTGGAATGCAGAGTCAGGATTCTCGGGTGGATATGGCTGCACGGATCCTGCTAGTCTGATTGTTTTGAAAGGATTATTTAAATATTGCTGAGAATAAATGTACGTTTTGAATCTTGCAGTTTGTTCAAGGGTGTGCATTTCTGATGAATTTTGATCTGCTATAAACAGCTGCGTTGTGGGGAGGGGCAGGGCAGTCACCGAGACAATCAATATAATAACATGATCTATTTCATTAGTGGTCCTAACTGAATAATGACAGTGAAATTTCATTGACTGGTTTTTTCCTCTATCTGTACATTTTCTGTAACGTTTGCAAGCTACATTAAAATGTGTGTCAGGCAAACAAGTCCCAGAATCTATTGCTTGACTGTCCTGTAAATAACTAAGATGATCAAACTGTTACATTTTGGATAAAAGTCTGGGCTGTGATTCAGTGAAGAGAGAATCCTGTCCTTATTGTCCTTCAGAAAACTATGTACTGTTGGAGGTTTTACGTACAAAGACAGGTATTTCCAATTATGTAATTTGCTGGAAATAAAAAAAAAAAAAGAGACATTTTAAAAGCATCTGTATTTTTTTGATTTGAACATTTGACAACATAGGATATATTCAAGAAATTTGTCTAAACAATGTAGATATATAGTAAAGATACCACCTTTTAAAAGAAAAGAAGTTAAATTACATTATTCTTGCTCATTAAATGATTTAACACAATAAATGCTTAAAATTTATAATTTATATGTCATTAATATTTTGTGCATTTGTAAATGTTCGTGTTTTGGGAAACACTGTATTTTGGAAAATACAGTACAAATACTTTAGTTTCTGTGATCAGTAACTTGAAGATGTACCCATACTTTCAAAGAGGCATATTTTCACGGAGTACTGAGAAATAACTAGTTTAGTAAAGCTGAAGGCTGTTTGCTGTGTGACTCTGAAGGAGCAACGTATTGCCAGTAAGCGTTACAGGCAGTCAAAACAGGAATTCGTTGTGCTACAATTCCTTGGGTGAATGCCTTTTGATTTTGAGTTTACATTGTTATTTTACATTTACATTTAATAACACCTGATGGTCCTGTTAGGATCCCTGAGTCTTTGTGCCACAGAAACACATACGGACCCCTGCCTCAGAGAACAGTGTGTGTTAGGTTGTTAATTACCTAATAATCAGCTGGAAAAAATGCTGTACCAGAGATGAGGCACTGTTAATATTACTCGACTAAGAACACGTCAAGCAGTCATCAGGCTGAAGTGGCATTTTTGAACCCCCCGTTCCGTGTGGGAGCGCATGCCGCGTCGTGCAGCCCCACAGGCCAGCCGATGCCCTGCCGCCTTGGCAAGCTGCATCCCACCTGCTCTTGCCCAGGGGTACACATCCTTTCATCACCCTTCCTTCCTGCGCTGGGGGAAGCTGGCTGTGTCTCAGGGATCAGGGTTATATTCCGTCGGTGGGGAGGGTGTGTGGGATCCTGAAGGCCTGCTGGATGCTGAGTCACAGAGCAGGTCTGGGAGGTGCTCGCTGGCCCCCTGGCTGTAACCACATCAGCTCTTGCAGTGAGATGAAGCCTGGGGAAGAAAAATAAACATACAGGGAAGAGGAGCATCCAGAGGGAAAAGAGAGAGAGAGGTTAAAAATCCTCCCTGGCAAATACTGCATCTCGCGTGTGGTGAGTGCAAACACACTTCTGGGCGTGCGAACTCCAGGCTGGGAACCTGGTGGGGGATGACAGTGGCATCAGCAAAGAGCTCACACAGTAGTAACGAGGAAGATGAATACGCTAGCCATCCGCTTCCAAATGTGCTAGTCATTCTTCATTTGCCGTGGAGCACTGGTGATATTTTCTCTGCTTCTGCCGTGAAATATCACCGGAGTTGTATAATTTGCAGATTGAGCAGACTTCCAACCATGAAAGCAGATACAAAAGAGAATAAATAACAGGAGAAAAACAACTTTCCTAAACTCCTCTCGTCTAGTTAATTAAGGAATACTTCATGTGTCACAGAAAGTAAGTAAAATAATGGAAACCTATTTCTGTGAGAGAGAATGACACATGTATACAGTTAAGGGTTTCACATTCAAATACTGAATTCAGAGCATATGTGGTTTACTGAAATATGGCTCAGCTGTTTCAGTGCTTTGTTACTGTTTCCAGATGTATCAGTGAATAAACATTACTTATGTTCTTTGACTATTATATATAAAAAGCACCACAGCTACACTCACAGTGATGCAGACGAATTTTAATCTTATACCAACATCCTCATTTTTTTCCCCATTGAAACTGAAGTACTTAAATTACCTGTGTTTAATGAGAAGACAGATATACTAATAAGTGGTAAAGAAGTGGAAATGCTAATTTTCTCTAAGAAATAATAGCTAGGATTTTCCAAGGCATTTGAGAGAGGCATCCAGGGTCCATTAAAATTCACTAGGGACTGTGACCTTTAGTCTCTTTGGCTAAGAACTTCAGAGAAGCATATATAAATATTTCAGTCGCTACAAAGAAAACAGCTTGAATAAAAGCGAAGGAAAACTAATGCAACAACTATTTGCTGTTAATATAGGTAATTAGAGGAAGAGCAGAATTTTTTGTTATCGTTGTTCTCCCCAATCTCCTCAGATAACTGGGTAATGATATAATTTCAAATGCCAGTAAATAATCTAGGGTACTGTACAGAGAAAAGGGTTAAGAAGGGAAGATCTTGCAAGCATCTTATTAGTAAGGGATATTGTTAGAACAAAAACAGCTTAATGTGGACAAAAGTCTCCATTAATAACCTGTTGGAATATTCTCTTTCTCGTTCGCATTATAACGTCAACGATTCAGTTACAGTATTTGGTTTTCTCAAATAGTGACTTTGCAAGTTTTGACTAAGCTGGACTTAATTCTGGGAAATTGTCTTGCAGTAAGTACATTTGCAATCAGAGAATTGAAGCCAGCTACCAGATCTTACTGATTTTTTTCTTGCTCTGGGCTGCAGAGCAGACCCATTCAGTACAGTTAATAACTGAAGGGGTGACTACTTAGGAAAATCAGAAGCTTCAAGAGCGGGTGCTTAGGCATCGTGTGAACACAAATCAGTTCTCACTCGCTGTTGCAGTAAAGTGACATTGTCATACTTCTGAGTTACGCCTCCATGAAAAACAAAAGGAAAGTTTTTTTTTCTTCTGGTCTGTATTGGTTTTCCTTTGTTACTGGCAAAAGAAAGCAGAATGAATGCATATTAGTAAGAGGAATTACTAACAGGAATTAATACATATTAAATGATCATGCAGTTGGAATTGTTCTAAAAGCAGTAAAATAGTAGATTGGCAATAAAGAATACTTTGTTGTGTATCTTTGCTAAGAGGAGTGTGCTTCTAAGTTATTGATAACACGGTAAAAAGTATTTTTTCCTGTAACTCACTGTGTTATACACTGTTAGTAGTAATTTTTTTTTTCATTTCCTACTGTGGTGGACAAGAGATCACTGAGAATTATCAGATTGCTTATGACTGATTGAATACATCTTCAAACAGTTAAAAATTGGTAGTTACATAGAATCATTTTAAGCAAGTAATGTATGGATACTTCATCAGTGCTTATTAATGGAAAAATATGTTAGTACATGTGTGTCTGTATGTAATACCTGCATACTCAGCAAATCTGTTCCCTGAGTTCCAGTTTTTCCAGCAGTAACTAAGAATAGCCACGTTTTCCTTCTGTTAGCATTTCCCTGTAAATAACACCAAAGGGACGACGGAGATGAGTTCTGTTAAACATCACTCACTGATGGCACCAAAACCTCATTTGACTTAGCTGAGCAGCAAGAGAACCAGAACTCCTTTATGCCATTTGCTGAAGACTTTATTTATGGTACAGTAATATTTTGGTATGTTGGAAACAATGTCTTTAATCTCTTAGGAGAAACTGGTAAGAGGAGCCAGTGTCTTAGGATTTCTACTGGTAGCATTTTTACTAAAAAAAGTGCTGGTACCCTAAAGATTACTTTATAAAAATAATTATTAACCTACCTTGTGAGCTGGAAGCTATAAATTCATTGATTAATGTAGGTCAGTGAAACTACTTAGAGTTTTTCAGCCGAGCTTTTTGAACTACATCTCATTCCTTATTTCAAAAATGGGTTTAGTGTCTTAAAGCATAAATCCGGCAAAGGTATTCCTACTGCCTCCTACAGCACCAGTGCACAAGGGGGTTGTTAACTGGTGGAACGGCGTGGCAGAAAATAAAGCAGTCGTAGACAGCAAAATCTGTTCCTCAAGGTTTAGTGTTTGAAGCAGATAGACTACATTAAGATAATGGCGCAGAAATCTGCAAACCTTTCAGGATTGGGAGCTCAAACGCAGGCTTTTCCTCTGCGTGCTGGAATCCGACCTGACCACAGTGTTTGTCCCTCTTCAGCCCAGCAACCAATTTCCCATCCCAAATCCTTCTTCAATGAGGATGGGAACAATGATCTTATTAATTAGATACAAGGCTGTTCCTATTGCACCCTGTTACAGGGTGAAATTATCATTGGGCTAGCTGTTTGTTTCTGTGTGGAGAAGCCCAGCAGACTCCAAAAGCCTCACTAGTGCTCTTGACGTCGGATGAATGCCAACGGTTTGATGTTTTTGCGTCATGAGGTTTCATCATGGTTGTTACTGACTGGAAAATGCTGTTACAAATGAAATAAATACAAAATTTGATTGGATTAACCTATAGAAATAAAGAACTGTATTAATAAGTTTACATATCTGGCTGCAGTAATCATGATCACTTTGTTATCCCAGCAGTCACTTTTGGAATGCATAGGCCATTTTTTTTTATAGGAAAACACAAACATCTGAATAAATTGAATCTTTTAACTCATTAGACCAGCAAAATGATGAGCTTACATGTTAGTGACCTTCAGCACAAATTACTTCACAGATTTCAGTAACTTGTATCCAGCCTATGCCAAATTCTAGTTTGTGCTCTGTGAGGGAGGTTCAACTGTTTTTAGGGACCAAAGTACGTAGCCTTTTGTGGTAGGGCTGGAACTGGACACTTCCTAAACATGCTGTTTATTTACGTTTCTAAGTCTGGAAGACTGGGCCCTTTTGAAAGTCTTCTTAGTGGTGGCTGAGCAGGATTTCATAGCTGCAGGGAACGACTGCAGAGAGGTCAGAAATTTGGCCAGTCTTTGTCCTCCTCTTGGGGCAGAGCGTGCCGTTCTCTCACATTCTTTGATAGGAAAACTTCAGAGATGGCCCTGGGGAGAAGTTTCAGCCAGGAAACAACCAAGAGTTGTGAGCTGGGAACTGTCAGACTGCTTTCTCCTGCCAAACGGGACAAAGGTATCAGAAGTATTTTTGCTTTTTTTACTTATTTTAGTAAACCTGTTTCTTAGAGTGACTCAAGTTGAGTCCTTTCTGCCAAATTCATGCATAGTTTAATGGGAATGAAACCAGTAGACACTTCCACTGACATTGTTTCTGCCGTGACTTTCAGTTGGATCCAGGAGGAAGAGGGTTTGGGATGGAGAAGAGAAACCCTTGAGAGGATGTGTTGGGTCTGTGTGGCAGGGCTTTGGTAGCAGGGGAAGGAGCTACACAGGCGGGTGGCCCCTGTGAGGAGCTGCTCAAAGCTCCCCCACCTCCAAGTTGGCTGTGACCATAACTGGTGGGTGAGCCCTCCCTGTCCTTGTCTCGACCCACCAGGTTTTGTTGCATTTTCTTCTCGTCCCGGTGTGGAGGGAGGAGTGAGCGAATGGCCGCGTGGTTCTTTGTTGCCGATTGGGCTCAAACCATGACAGAGGAAAAGCGAAAGCTTCGCCAGACTCCCTTGTATCTGATCAGGGGGTGGTCTGTTTCAAGTGTCTGGAGGATTATTTAGGTTGGCATAGGGTTTGAAGCTCTTGTAAGGAGCCTTTCTGTCATGCAATATCTGGATATAGTGAGACCCATTTAGTCACAGCATTGCCAACTTTTCATAGTGATTTAAGATCATGAATGAGGAGTACAGGAGTTTACTGATAGTACTGATTGGGATTTGATGCTGCTGATCAGGTGTTTGATTATGCAGCATCACATTTATGTAAATTGTGATTTCACCAAGCAACCCAAACAATCACATCTTGTATGATTATTACATCTCACATGAATTGGACACTTCAAAACAAAGTTCAATATGAATACAAAGCATAGCACAGGATATGAATATAAGTCATATCACAGAAATGTAAACTTCTCTGCTTCCCTGTACCAGGATTCAGTGGGTTAAGTATAAACTGGCATCCTGCCTCAAGACAAGATGTTGGTTGTTTCCTCCCGCAGCCAACGTTTTAGGTAAACCAGCAACCACATTGCGTGCAGAGGCCATAATACATGCATAGGAGCTATACCTGAACTGCTTATGAATTACACACAGCTCAAACTTCACATTGGCTACTACTGCAAACACTGTAGCTGCTAATTTATTTTCTTGCCTGCAGGAATATCATATTTTTGGAGTTACACAGGTGTTTTCATGGAAAGCAAGAGAATTTCTGATGTTACCTTGCATAAATAAATGCTTTTTGTATCTTAGGACCCAAAGAAATGGCTTTTTAGGACATCTTTTTTTCTCTCCTGAACCACTTCATGGCAAAAAAAGGGAGAAGAACAAGTGATCTGAACTTATAAGTCATTATTATGTTCATAAGAAATGTATTTAAGTTTTTATCTTCTGCCATTTCTGCATTTGTTTGAAGTGTCACAGAGTTGTGTCCACATACGAGTAGTTCTAAATTCATGTTTCAGGTTCCTGAATATTTTTTTGAAATATGAGAGCTCAGAAATTTCTATTACTAAATTTGTGATGGTAATGTATGATTGTATTAATCATAGCTGCATAGAATCATAGAATGGTAGGGGTTGGAAGGGACCTCTAGAGATCATCTAGTCCAACCCCCCTGCTAAAGCAGGTTAGCCTAGAGCAGGTTGCACAGGAATGCATCCAGGCGGGTTTTGAATATCTCCAGAGAAGGAGACTCCACAACCTCTCTGGGCAGCCTGT
>VZSC01011769.1:238154-266010 GCA_013398225.1 Steatornis caripensis | reverse complement strand
CTGTGCACTCATCTAGCCCACTCTTCCTGAGCTTTCCTATGAGGATGTTGTGGGAGTCAGTGTCAAAAGCCTTGCTGAAGTCAAAGTAGACAACATCCACTGCTCTCCCCTCGTCCACCCAGCCAGTCATGCCATCATGGAAGGATATCTGATTGGTCACGCAGGATTTCTCCTTGGTGAATCCATGTTGACTACTCCGGATAGTCTTCTCCCCCTCCATGTGCTTAGAAATGACTTCCAGAACGAGCCGTTCCATCACCTTTCCAGGGATGGAGGTGAGACTGACTGGCCTGTAGTTTCCCAGGTCCTCCTTCTTGCCCTTTTTGAAGATTGGAGTAACATTGCCTTTCCCCCAATCCTCAGGCATCTCTCCTGTTTTCCATGACTTTTCAAAGATGATGGAGAGTGGCTTAGTTGTTTTTCCAGCAAATATCAGGGTGGTTGAAGTCCCCCATGAGAACCAGGGCCTGTTAGGTAGTTAGTTAGTTAGGTAGTTAGGTAGGTAGTTAGTTTGGTAGTTCCACTACTGTTCCAGAAGAAAATAATACTTTTGCTGACTGGGTTCAAGTGCTTTGTCTTTCACCAGAAACGCATGCTGCAGTGGAAGTAGGAATGCTTTACTATTTACCTTTTAGAACTCCAGACTTGTTTTTTCTTTTCTTTCCTTGATGTTCCCATACCTGATTTGAGGCCTGCAGTTGAAAAGTATCTGAAGAAGGAAAAGTCACGTGTGCTGTTAGTGTTAGAGAAATGCTTATTAGTTACTGCTCATCTTTGTGGCTAAATACGTGCATTGCCAGAGCACCTTGGAATAAGGTGTTTATGCAAGTAAGAGCTGTGTGAATTCCTGGTTTTTCCCCCCATCTTAAGTCACCTTTACTAACTAAGCACTTGATGCTTTCCAGCAGGGCACGCGTGGGTCAATTGCATTTCACCTGCTGGGTGACAGCCTGCTGTGGGCACGGGAACATGCTCTTAGCAGAGCTAAGTCTCCAAGACAAAGCGGTGCATCAGTTCCTGCTGAGCTTCTCTCTCCTTCTTCCTTCCTCCTCTCTCAAGTCCTAGTCTTAGCACTAGCTTGCTCTCCGTGCTCTGTCTCCTCTGCTGCCCTGTTCCAAGAGTCATGTAGCGATAACTAACCTCTGCACCCAGAGTGCCGCAAGCATCAATACTGGGGCCGCAGCCCTTCATCTCCACTTTCTCTGTGAAATTTCAACACCTGAGTGTGAGTGCTTCATCTTCTTATTAGGCAGCTTCAACACACTGGGTAAGAGTGTTACCCCCTCACTTCCTCCCTTCTAGCCTGCAGGGCTGCTCTGAAGCCTACTGGTAGCTTTCCCATCGGAAAAGTTAGAATTAGCTAATTAATAATTTGACACCAATGATGTATGACACTCTCATGTGTATTTTCTCTTCATGATTTTAGTGGTAAGAAGCATGGAAAAATCCAGAAAGAGAAATTTATCGTTCAGTCTATTTTTGGCCTCCCAAGTGTTTCACATGTACTATATGAAATTGTAGTTTATTGGTTAATTCCCTAACTACAGGAGAAGAGAACAGGTTCTCACCCTGATGGGAATGAGCTGAAAGGATACTGTTGCGTATTGTGGTCAATAAAGGCAGGACTGCAGCACTTTGGAGCAAACTCTTCTAAAATGTGTGTGTCTTCAACCTGATGGCAGTTTCACAAGTGGCTGCAACTCGTAACACAACTTCAAAATGGAGATCTGTTAATTTATGAGGAAATCCATGTAAAGAAAGTTTTTTTACGGAGGCTTGCATGTCCTGTCATGATCCTAGGAAAGCAAGGAAATAGGACAACCTTCTGCACTGGGAATACTCCATGACTAGACATTTCTGCCTGCCAAGAGAAGGACAATTTTCCTTCCATGCCCGGAACTTACCCTAGTTCTGTGAGCAGTGTCAGCTCAACCTGCAGAGGTGGGGCAGGATTTACCTCAAAAATAGCAGCTCACTGCTGAATGCAAGGCACTGAATTCACCCTTTTCCATCTGTACTTTGGTTAAGTCCTCCAGATTTGTTCGGTTCCCCAACTTGGACTAACACTGACAGCAGCAGAACATGTGTCTATGTACATTTTACAAAAAGAAACATAATTTTAGAGGGCTTTTGGTGTACATGAGTAGGTGCATTATCTGGGTGACCAAGTTTCTTGTGCACGGTAGCACTTTCGTCCTGCATTTTACCCATATAGAGAAAATCATTCTGATTTTGCTTTTAGAATATTTGAGTGTACATCTTATTACCAAAAATAAATGTGTGCTTGATTCGGTGTGTATAATTTTCTGTATTCCAGTTGTTCATATCTAGTCTGATTAGTTCTTTGGTGTTGCTGAGAAGAGACAGCCTGACGTGACATTACAAGAAATAAGAAACAGGAAGAACTTTGTTGTGAAGTGCAATATCCAGACTCTTCAAAACATATGAAATAGCATAGATGTAAAGTAAGTGCCTTTAGCTTTGGAAAGAGATGTCTGAGCAGGGTGAGGGGAGCTCTAGAATATTATGAAGGGTGTGCAGAAGGTGAATAGGAATCACTGTCACTTGTCACTGTTTCTCGTAATGGTTTCATTCAAAGCTCCTTTGTTCTGTAGTGAGAAAAGGTTCAGAATAAACAAAGGAATGTATTTTTCATGTAAGGAATGGTTAAACTGTTGTTATTGCCAGAGGGTGTGTAGGCGCCAAATGTTCTTATATGGGCTGAGAAAGTGATGAGACAGATTTGCAGAGGAGCAATTCATCAAAGGCTATTAGGCAGAAAGGTGCTACCTTGGATGCGGTAAATCCCCAAATCCCAGAGTTCTGGAAGAAGAGGGTGTTCTGGGAAAGTAGCAGGATTACAGCATCCCAGGTGGATTCTCTGGGGCAATGTCAGGGGCAGGACAGCCAGGTCAGATGCACCATGGTCTTAACCTGCAGGATTGTTCTCAGATTTTAAGATGGGTGTTGTGCTAGTGGTGTGGACGGCAGCCGAACAAGCCACCACGTGCGGTGCTGTGGAGGCTCTGGGCAGTGTAGCTGTCCAGCTGCAGGTGATTGCCAACCGCTGAGATGCAGCCAGACCCCTCAGGTCTTTCTGGGTTACTCCACGAGCCAAGACTACAGCCCAAAGTCAGGAGGTTACTATCCCTGGCATTGGTGATAGTTTCTTCAGAGGATTTGTACCTTCTGTCACTTATTAGTAGAATTACAATGCAGATTCATCTTCATAATTTTGGGGTTTGCCTTTTGGGGATCTTTTTGGGTTGGTTTTTTTAATGCTCAGTTTGCTATAGTCTTACAGATTAAGTAATGAAAAATCCTTTTAGACATTGCATGTTCTGTAAAATAAATGGACATGTGTTCACACATGGAGTCCGATAAAATAAATCAGTACAAATTGGAACAGACACACACGCTTGTGCATGGAAGTATAAGCATATACTAGAGGAGCTATAATGAAGCTATATCAAGCATCGCATACTAAGAAGATGGAAACACCCTTCTCCCCTCCCCCCCCAACATCTGCTCCTCTGAATCTCCATTTGGGGCACATTTAAAAATAAAACAGAATACATTAATTTTCACCTGAAATGCAATCAGCAAGTAGCTAACACATTAAAGAAGGAGATGCCAGATAGTTAAGTACCATCTGGCATGAAATACAAACCCCCTTTACCTGATATTTGTGTTGGAAAGATCTGCCTGGGCTACAGCAACCAGAAGTCTATTGGTGGCCTGGTAAACATCCAGACCGTGATGATTTTTTTAATGGACTTTTGCTGAGGAAAACAGAGAACCATAATTTTCCAGAGGCTGATAAAGAACCTCTTCCAAGGACTGGGTCCAAGTAAGCATTTAGTAGTATTCAGATAATGATAACATTGGGCTACTTTGCTGTCATGCTTCCTACCTTTATGAGAGATCCAGGATTGGCCCATTGTACGTGATAATTTGGGTGAAAATGGATATGATGCAGAGTTGTTGGGTGATGTAATTCAAGGCCATCAGGAAGTCCATACTGTACCATACCTAGTCCAGCATCCTGCCTTGAACGGTCCCTAACAACAAATGCTTCACCTGCTCCACCTCCCCAACTTCCAGCCTTCAGCTGCTCAGAGAATCCCTGATCCGGAGCCAGCTGGTGGGTGTTTAATAGCCACTGATTAACCTGTCCACCAGGAATTTGTTTAATCTCTTTTTGAACTGGTTTATCTCTTCAAATACTCATAAAAGTGTTTTCATGACACTCCTCTGCGCTTGTGATATGTTCTAGTTTTCAGCCCGATGGGAGTTTAGACAATCGTGTCAAAACTTCCTCAAACAGGGAAAGTATGAGGATAAAAGAATTTTAAATTGGAAATATGTGCTTTCCCAGAGAAACTTCATTCTCTTAACTAGCACAGTGTGTCTTGGATGCTGTAATGTGCTTGCTCTTTGTTCCCCACGGCACAGATGAATGCTGTGCCTCAGTACTTCTCAAGGTGACTCTTTCAAGAGTTTTACTCTTTTATTGTATGTCTGCTGTGACTGCAGAGGCTTCACAGGTGACTTTGTTTCCCGCTTCTGGTGTGCATTTTGTCATGAATTATAGACTTCCTTATACTGCCGGCTATTTATAATAGAGTCCAGAGGAAAAGAAAAAGAGAAGTAAATGTGTGCTGTTCATTTCTATGCTTGCCAAGTTTATTTCCTTTCTTAGCCTGATAGAAGCATGCACAACTGAGGAGGCCTATATAAGTGTTACTGTTTTGCACTAATTATTCATTTATTAAATTCTGTTAAACTGTGAAAGACAAGACAGGACTTAGAAAAAACACTAGAGATTCTTTTTTCAGGCATGAAAGGAAAAATGAAATGCAGTAGTTTCCATTTGTAGCTCCCTTATATCCTTAGCCTGATATTTTGTGCACATCCAAAGCCTTTCACTTACATTAAATGAAATTTCAACCAAAACTACTGATGGAGCAGGTACTTTGAGTAATTAACAGTAATGGTGCTCGAATGACAAAATGAGACTGCCACGGGTAAGGTTGCAAGAGGTTATCGGTTGTGAAGCTAGACCCATTGCCTGCCCAGTGCCTGGCACTGTGAATCGAGTCATTGGATGTAGGTGCCATGTGGCTGTGCAGTGCAATGGCTCTTTCCTGAGTGAGGCTTTGTCACGGGGAGTAAATACAAGGAATTTGCTCTGCTGTCAGTTGCAATGGAAGACAAATCAAAAAGTCTAAGCATCTTGTTTTACCCAAGTTCATCATATTTAATGTAGGAATAGCAATGCTTCCTCCTTCCCATGTTTATTCATCTTATTTGGAATAATAATGCTTGAGGAACTCTATTTGTTTGTTGTACCCAGAACAGCCGCTCCTGAGCCTTCATTGGGAATCTTAAGACTTTCCTGGAGCACAGATGATAACCCTGTCCTTGATTTTAATGACTTTCTCCAGCACTGGAAGGTGCAAGAAGTCTTTCTGTGACTATTCTGTATATCTTTGTCAGTATTTCTTGCTGTGTGGAGCTCAGCTGGCAACAGCTGCATATAACCCACTCACTGTACCTATTTATTCAGAGAGATTTCTGCAGTAATATGTGTGCTGGGACGTACCTGATGGAGTATATAAACCACAGGCTAAGGTGCAGTTGTTCATGTGAGCTGAAAGAACAAGGACTAAGTAAATAACTTATTTATAATAACTTATAAATAGCTAGTAAGTAAAATAAGAGGGGAAAGAGGTGATGTCTTTGGGGCAGCAGACTGAGATGAGGGATTTCTAAACCGAATTGAAAGCTGGAAAGAGAAGGTTAAATTTCAGGGTGTGGACATTTTTTCTGATTCAATCCAATTTCTGTCCTCTCATAAATGAAGAGTGAGTAGCTAGATTTGAAAAAAAATTCTACAGAGTCACTTCATTTTCATCCAGTGGCTCCAGGCCAGTTTTTCAGGTTGCAAACTCAGTTAGATGTGCCGTGGGGTCACAGGTGGCAGACAGCTGTGCCTGGTGGTGCACTCCATCTCTGGAGTGAGGGACTCCGGGAATGCCACAAGAGTCCAGAACGGCCAGAGGATCTGAAAGGTGACGGGATTAACGTCCTTTTCATTATCAAGCCATATAACATGCTTGTGTATGACGTGTGAGGGAACAAAAACGCAATTCCACTTGTGTTTGTTTGATCTATGTTCCCTCAAAAACGTACGTAGAAATTCTGAAGAATTGAGAGTTGAGAGTGATGTGGTGTGGGATGCCTATCATTTTTTAAAGGAAATGTCTCATAGGCAAACTCTATAGGAAAGTGTGAGGCAAACTGATTCATCCAAGACCTTCCCCTATGTTCCAGTAAGATTTTCTTTTTGGTTCGTATGTATTTAGAACAGGTAAAAACAGCCTAAAAAATAGAAACTTATGAATGTTTTTTCTTTGACAGTTCAGAAATGGTTCAAGTTAGATGATAATTGGTTAATTTTAAAATTATTTGATATTTTTTCTAAAATTTGGTAATTTTTGATAATTTGGTGTAAATTCAGTTTAAAATTTCAAGAATAGTTTTAAGGTTTTCCCCACTTATTTCTGTAGAAAATATTCTTGCTATATGCAGCATCCATGTAACATTGATCAGTCTACTTAGAAATAATAGTATGTTGATTTTTATAAGTTATCTATGATGAGGCTGAGAGCATAATGCTGAACATCTTTAAGGCTTTATACCATGAGAATCACAGTTTGTCTCTGTTAATTTATTTTTATATATAGTTAATAAAACTTGGGCTGATTTCATATTCAGCAAGCAATTATCTTCCTTCTCTCCCAGAAAAGGGTGAAGCATTGGATTTATGCACTATGCTTAGACATCGTCTTCTCCAGCACTTACTTCTAAAATGATATTTAGATTGTAAATTTAGCTGGTTTTAATTTAAAAAAAGTTAAGATGTTGAAATTAAAATGAAATGTTTTATCCTAAGGGGTCCAGAAGAAAAAGACACTGAAAAAATTTTTTTGTTCTTTTGCCTGAGACGTGGTTAATTACAAATATTCTTATTTTCTCAGCTCTAAATGTACTTTCTGGTAGAGGAATAGCCGTAGATCAATTAATTAATAACTGCTGCTCATGAACCATCACTTAACTACTTTGCAGTGGCCTAATATGTCACCTAGATAAATTTTCTGATGTTGTGTTAGGTTGTCCTGCACGCTTGCTATAATTAAGATAAATTAGTTCCTTAGAAGATGTTTCAAGAGATTGTCTGTTCCCACGTACTTTATATTGCACCAGTATATTGAGAAAGCAACCCAAAATACTCGGCTGCAAGTAAGGATGTTTATACCACTCTTTTTTTTTTAATCAAGAGGTAATCTCGATTGTGCTATGTCTTGTGGGATTTTTTTTCCGAGATAGTATTTCTTTATGTCTGCACCTTATGAACATACGCCCAAAGTGTGTCCTGTGGCTGCATGTGGTCTGTGCAGCCAGGACGGGGAAGCAGGAGACCAGCCATGGGAAGGAATGAAAGCAGAAATGCATGCTGATGCAGAGCTCTGAAATGTAGAAGAGCATTTCTGTAGCCGTTTGGTTGCTTCCTGGGCTGATCTCCCCACACCACGATTCTCTATGAATCACCCAGAGGTTAACCTTGCAGACTTGCCTGTGTCCTCTGTTCCCCATCTGCCAGTTTTACCATGGGAAGGCACAGTCAGAGTCTCATGGTTAATCTTTCATTATGATTTTTTGAAAAATGATGGAATTACATTTCATTATGACATGAATAATTTCCTTCAGCCTCTCAAACCTTTGATGCATGAGAAGCTGATCTTAATCTAAAGTCGAACACCTCCATGTAATTACTCGAATAGCACGTAAGGATGGAGTTTGATGCAGTGATCTGGAAAACAGCGGGTGCCTGTGTAAGTGCTTAAGGTAATCAAAGCCCAGAATCATAAAACGCTGCTTTATTCAAGTTGTTACTTGTTTACTTTTGATTTCATTCTTTTGTACATGCTATTTTCTAGTGCTTTATTAGTAATAGATTTATTTAAAAATAGATGACTGGAATAAAGAAAGGCCTCCTGCTGTCAGAAAGCATGGTGTTCTTTAACTTCTTTCGAAAAGATCTCAATTTTTAAGAACAGTTGTTGGCTTCCACTACTTCTTTGGAAGGTTGTTCCAGAATCCTTCTCCCTTTACAGCTATAAATTTCATTTTAGGCAAAGCTGATTTATTTTTCTAAAACAACCCCCTGAATCAAATGCTTTTCTAAAGAGTTATCTGTGAAGTCTGGTTTCTAGCAACCATCCCTGTTCTTATCAAGTGCTTGTGCACATTTCATTTCCTTTTGTCATATGCCCGGGAGTGGAGATTTTGCTGCTCTTGCTTGCTGCTCTTGCTGCTGCACTATACATTAAATCAGAGACGTGAAAAGGCAGCATACCCAGGCATCAGACCAGGTCTTTCCTTCTGCCTCATCTCTCAGACGTAGTATCACTGTCCTCAGGCTCTTTTGTGGCTTTGCTGTACACAGATGCAGGACCCACACGGTTTGAATGTGCTCTTATAGATGATTGGGTTTAGTGCAGTTTAGTGCAGCACGGCAAGTTTGGTGACTGAGACTTTCTTTGAGTCCTTTCATTGCCCTTCTATCCCTGCCCCTCTATAGGTGCATGGGAGCCTACAGGGGAATTTATTAGGCATAGCACATCTTTAAAGGTTTCAGTTAAGAGCAGTTGTAAGTAACCTTTCTGTCCAACTGTGTTGGGTCTGTGTGGCAGGGCTTTGGTAGCAGGGGGAGGGGATACACGGGCACGTGGCCTCTGTAGGAAGCTGCTCGAAGCTTCCCTACCACCATGTTGGCCCCGCCTCGGGCCGGGGCCGGGCCATTTGGAGTCGATAGATGCGCCTCTGTGATGACGTATTTAAGAAGGGGACAAAGGAGCGGCCATTGAGACCTGCAGCAGAGGAAGGAGTGGGATGTGAGAAAAACACCTATGGAGATACTGGAGTCAGTGAGGAAGGAGGGTGAGGAGGTGACCGGAGCAGAGATTGCCCTGCAGTCTGTGGGGAGAGGGCAGGCTGTGCCCGTGCAGCCCACGGAGGATCACGGTGGAGCAGCCCATGAAGGACCATGGCAAGGCAGAGACGGATCTGCAGTCCGTGAAGGACCACGGCGGAGTAGAGAGGGACCTCCAGCCCATGGAGGACCCCACACCAGGGGAGGTGCCTGCTCCCAAAGCAGACCATGACTCTGTGGGCAGCCCCCTCTGGGTCGGTGTGTTCTGAGGGGATGCACCACACGGGAAGGACTCACGTCAGATGGGTTCATAAGTGACTGTCTGCAGTGGGAGGGACCCTGCGCTGGAGCAGAAGAAGCATGTGAGGAGCCCTCCCTGCCTGAGGAAGGAGGAGCGGCAGGGACAATCTCTGGTGAACTGACTGCACCCCCCATTCCCTGTCCCCCTGAACTGCTGAGGGGGGAGGATGGAGAGACATCGGGAGTGAGGGGACTCGAGCCTGGGAAGGAGGGAGGGGTGGGGAAAGGGTATTTATTTGTGTTTTAATATCTGGCTTTTCTTGTCTCCTTATCCTACTCTGCTCTGATTGATAACTGATTCAATTTCATTTTTTCTCCAAGTTGAGTCTGGTTTTTGCCCGTGACCATAACTGGTGAGAGAACCCTCCCTGTCCTTGTCTCGACCCACCAGATTTCATTGCATTTTCTCCTCACCCCGTTGTGGTGGGGAGGAATGAGTAAGCGGCCAGGTGGTTCTTTGTTGCCAACTGGGCTCAAACCACGACACCCACCTTTATTTGTCCAGACCAGAAGTAAGTCTGCTGAAGTCCTTATATCAGTATAAAACTAGCACCTCTTCATGCCCTTGCATTTCACTCTCACAGCTCTGAGGCCTCGTGGAGTCATTTATTCTAAAGCACAAGCAGGGACAAGTCTGGGTTTTGCTTGTTGCTCTCGTAGTGCAAGGTTGATGAGAGAACATGTGGTGTAATGTGCCATGGTAATCGCAGGTCCACAAAATGTCCTCAAGACGGTGACGTCTTCTAGAGTATTTGTTAGAGTATTGGTAGGTTTAATCTGAGTAAAAGTCAGTAAACCATCTCATGGTTTTTGTCAAGGCTTTTGTGTTGAGGTTCACCTGACTCTGGTGACATTAGGCATGTATCAGTGAAGGGGCTTGTGTGAACCTACCCGGTGTATTATGACTCTGAAAGCTCATCAAGCACGTTTAGTGATGAATGGGCAAAAAACATATCTGGTGGAGCCCTCTCTAGTATATTCTTGTGTCTCAGTTCTGTCTGGCACAGATGGCACCAGAAGGTGCCCTCGGCCTCTGAGCCGGAGAAGAATTAAAATTTGTGGCCTACAGATTCCCCTAGAGGCTCTAAGTCTAGGATGGTATTAAAGTCGCTCTTGTTTCATTCCTTCAGAGCTGAGCAAGTTAGGCCATGTTGTTTGTACCGAAACAGCACAGTACTGGCTTTTTTTTTTTCTGTTTCAATTTGCTAATCCCATCCTTTGGAAGATTTCTGTCCGATGAGAATACAGCGGTGTCTCTCCTGGTGCCCAGCTTATTCAAACATCAACGTAGTTCAGTCGTTAAACTCAAGGAAGTCAGCCTTTTGTTAAATGGTTGGTTTAGTGAGGCTAGCCAGTTTCTTCTAAAAATCCAGATTTTGCTGCTCAGCTTGCTTCAGGAAAAAAAAACAGCTCCAGATTTACAGGGAGTTAACTCAGGTCTAGTGGCCTCCTTAACTGGGCAGATATAAAATAAGGGTGGGGTGGGAAACCTGGCAGCAGGAAGCCTCTTGATATTGTTTTTCTGTGGGATGCAGAATCCGGTCTTTATCCCAGCCCCTGGGCAATGAGATGGTCATGGCCCTTCAGTAAGATTTCTCAGGTTATCAATCAGGACTGCTGGCATAGCCAAGCACAGCAGTAATGCACTGTGTTGTGGCCGCAGTGGCAAACATCGTACTTCGTACAAGCAGATGAAGCCTGTAAAAAGCTAATGAGAAAGAAATGAAATTCCTTTTCAGCTTTGAGCTACTTGTTATGAGAATTTACTTAGAATAAGAGATTAGGAATATGAGGAGGAGGTGGTCCAGCTTCATTTTTTCTTAAATCAGAGAAAGAAACACTTGCACTGGGAGGACTTACAGGGGTTGTTAGGGACATTGGGGAGTAAATCACAGCATATCACAGCAACTTATTCTGCATTTCACTTTTTAAAAGAACACAGGAAAAAAGTGGAAAATTAGCTTCAATACTTTTTATGGCATGCATTTTTCTTTAAAACATTTCCTTTTTGATGCTAGTTCTAGCAGCCCTAAATTGCAGTGATCAGAAGGGTTTTCTGTGGTAACATTTATGCCTAATTAAACATTAATAGAAATATTAATTTATGATAGTGAATCAAACTAACATACTTATCAGGCTTCAAATAATAAATAAGCAATGAACCAGAATTGGAGAATAGGTGAAGCACTCTACTTTTATATTCATCTTCTAGATTTGTGGTGCTGAAGTGTGTGTGTATGTGTATATTTAAATAAATATGTATACACACACATACATGAGTTATTTAGGGACTTTGCCTTCATTTTGCATCTTGCTTTTTGATGAAGTGTTCTCAGATTGATTAGGCTTTTTAAAATAAGTTCCAGGAGCTATGCAGTTCTCTTGAGATGTAGGAATACAATGATTAGGGGTTGAATTATTTTGTTACACTGATTGGAGCAGTTTACGGAGATGTTTTTAAGTACACCGGCTAAACTCAGAAGCCATATTAAAAAAAACAACCAAACAAACACAATAAACTTCCCTTCGTTGTATTTTAAATCATGGTTAAAAAAAAATGTAGACCTTTAAGAAGATTTCTGTAGCAAGCCCTAGTATAGAACAAGGTAACAGAGATTTACCTAGCATTGAAAATGCTGTTGAAAAAAATCTCCCTAGACCACTCTTTGGTAAATACTGTGATAGGCCAAATGCAGATTGCTTTACTCAAGTAGATTCATTGGTGAGGACTCATCGATACCACAGACACTACATATGTGCAGAGTCACGAGCAGAGTATGAAAGAAGAAATGGGTAGGCCAGGAGCAAAGAGAAGTTTAATTCAAAACAAATTAAAAGATTAGAGTACAGCTGCCAGATACTCTATGCCGGAGCAGGATGAGGCCAAAAAAGAGCTTCAGGCATTTGGAACCTCCTCCAACCCATCTGTTTTCTACAAATATTAGTTGCTGCTGAGACATAGGGCATGTCTACACCACGCATCACAAAATGGCACAGCAGTATGCCCAAGTAAGGTGGCAATGTGGTGTGGACTCTGTGCCTGTCGTGGTGCGTGCAGCATGCTTCAGGCTTTCGCCACTCTTGCACGCTGTAGCCTGCATAGGTTCCCTAGTCCAGTGGTGCAGTGTCCCAAAACTGCAGAGTGTCGAATTATTGTATGCAAATAGATGTTCAGATGAGGACGTTTTGCCAGTGATCTCAAATTATAAGGTGCATCAGTATATTATTCCCAAAATTGCAGCCTGGGTGGGTTATAAATTGCTTGTAAGAGTAATCTGTGCAGATTCCTGATACTAAAACTTTGGAAATTGCAAAATGTTACAGAACTTAAATAAATAATCCCTATTTTAAAATTCTAAGTTAAAGATTCATTTTCTGTTACACACAAATCTAACAGAATTGCCAATACCACACAGTAAAGTATGGGACTAGTAATAGAAAACTGATAGACTGGAAGTGTTAAATGCAAAATGGAAGCCTTGCAATGGTGAATGTCTGACATAAATTTGGATGGCTTTACTGTGTCACCTTTAGTCATTTAGAGGTTGGAACAGCGTGTCTGGGATTGTATTTGTATCATTTGCAACTAAAAGAAGCAAGAAACATTCCTGGGCCTCTAAAATTAGCCTCTGAATTCCCTAAATTAAATAAATGTGATCAAGATTTCGAAATGCTGACAAGCTAATTCCAATCAACTCCGAACAGGTATGTCATGTGTAACAGGTTTAAATGCAAAACGCTTTTATTTGCAAGACCATATGTGGATTTTAAACCTACCTTTAAGAACCCAGGTTTACAAAAACATGAGCTACAAGTTACACCTGACACTGGTTCATGCGTGAGCAATCCTGCTCGGGCATTACAGGCATTCCCCCTTTGCCAGCCCCTGACGTTTCCTTTCTTTTATTATTTTCTTAAACAATTCCTTCTTAACACAAATGCTTTTACCTCTGGTCTTCGTTCAGAGCTGAAGTAAGTTTGTCATTCTTTGATGATCAGGAGTCTGAAAAATCAAAATTTTTCTCCTTATAAAAATCTCAGTGGTAAAATGGCTGACCGTAGGTGGAACAATAGATTTGAAATTCAGGAGTGGGCTCTTAGCTGAGGAAATGACTTTCAATGTCCTGGTAAGAAAGGATTCATTTGATTGACTTACTGGCTTTGAAACGTCCTGAGTGAACAGCATTCTTTTTTTTTCCCCTCCTCCAACAGACGAAATATGTGTCTTAGAAAGGTGTTGTCCACAGAGGGCTAATTTCCTTGTAAAATGCGTACTGAAGGCCTGTCCTTCATCAAGGGCATACGTGCACCTTCAAATAAAGCTCGTGCAGCCAAAGAATAATTACGGTGGCTTTACAGTACAGGGCATTATCTGAGACACTGTACGCAGCCATCCCTGTTTCTATATTAACACAGAAGTGCTTGAGTTCCCTGGTAGGAACTGTGGCCCTGTTCTTCCCAGCTTGATTCTCCCTTTACCAGAGAGCCGGTGAAATCACAGGTATTTCATCAGGACTGAGCTCTCGAGAGCTGACAGTACGCCACACACCCAGCGTTTGGTCACGATGATAGAAGTTTAAGCCTATCGTGAATACACAAGTGAGGATTGAGTTCAGTTTCTTTTGTCATTTTAGCATAAAGTGACCAGGAGGAGAGTATAAAAATATTCTGTATTGAGAGGAGATTGATTCTGGAAGACAGCCTTTGAGTTGGCAGGAAGGAGAAAGGTATTCCGGTGTGATTGGGGCTAAACCGAGAGGCCTGGTTATCCTGACTTTACCTGGCACTGATGTTTGAGTGTTTTACTGTGTATAAACAGTTTTTTTATAGCTATATATAAGACTACCTAACTTTTATGCAGTACTCGAGCAAAGTCATCCATCTGGCTACGGCATCAGCATGGCATGACAAGCAAAGTAAAATCAAAGCAGCCTCCAGAAAGGCTCGTATTTTGTAACAAGAAGATGAAAGATGATGACAAAACACTATTGCTAATTTCTTTTGTATGCAAAGGGGGACATGCATATAAGATTTGCTGGTTTGTGAATAGTGAGCGTACATGTAAGCAAAATTCTGTGTGCAGACAGAAATTACCTAAAATTTTACAAGTGGTCCTTTCTTCTGGCCTAGTGTTTTCTCTCCACGAGTTTCAAATACATGTAGTGAGGAGAGTACAAAAAGAGGGAAACGATTGCATAATATACTGCTACAATATTCTGTCTATCCTTAGCAATTTATTACTTGGGAATTCCCAAACTGCAGCTGCCATCTTTGGACTTAATCGTATTTTAGAGATTTCTGTATTCCATGGTTGTGTAATTGCTTTTGAATTCATTAAACATTTTTTGACATCCTTACGTAAGTAGTGGTGGGATCCACACTACACATGTTGCTACCATGCAGTAAGCTTTTGATGCCAAATTTTCCTCTTTCACTGTGAAGCTGCAGGGAGCACATAAACTGAATTTCTTCTGGTGAAACTAAAGTGGAACTTGTGCTCCACATGCATCTTTATTTTAAATGAAGCCTCTCTCTTGGACCCACTGCATAAGCAACCTGTCCCTCAAGAGACTCTCTAAGCAGGATATATGCAGCTTAGGAGTACGAAGTGTAATTTATTGCTTAATATACGTAATAGATAGGACTAAAACCAACTACCGCTCTCAAAAAGATGTTCCCTGTGTCCTGCTGTTTCACGGCGGGCACCAGCCATGCGGGGAAGCAATGAGCCGCCGATGTGCCTTGCGTTATCTTTGATGTTGCTGAGTTGCCATGTCCTGATTACTGTTTTTTTTTTCTTGAGGTTTTAAACCTTTAAAACCTAGTGTTTTAAACCATTACTTTTCCTCTTGAACTGCTGAGCTGCTGTCTTTTACCTTCTCAACAATTACACTGCTGTTTGTGCTTTTCCTTCTCTTACCTCACCTAATGTTAGGTTACATAGTGTTTCACACTTTCCTAACACCTTCCATGAATAAACCTGAGCAGAGGTCACACAGCTGGGCTGTGCTAAGCTAGATCTTGCCCCACAGGCAGCTGAATCCCTGGGCTGATGGGGTACTGCCAGCAATGAGGGTTCAGTCCTGGCAGCACCCTAGAGCTAGGCAGAAGTGAAACACCCAAAGTGCACATCGTGTGGGTGTCAGGTACTCTGTGCTGCTTCCGCCTCACAGCTTCTGCGGTCAATGCAGCATCAGCCACCAGTACCCTTCCACCTGCAGCATTTTGGAGAGGAGAAGAATGAAAAGACCAGAACTGTTGGCAGTGCCTAAGCTGGTGACATCAGGCATCTATAGAATGGCACCGTGACATTTTCTGGTGTGCTTTGTGTTTCTTTCCTGGTAATGTTTAGCAATTATTTTTTTTCACTGCTAATGAGCGACGAGTTTACTTTCTTGTTGGCTTCTTCAAAGAACTCCAACAGAGCTGGGAGGCATGATTTCCTGCTAAAAAAACCCAACTGATTTTCACTGATATATCACACAACAAATTACAAGAATATACATGCAGGCTTTCGTTACCATTCCATAAAAGATGTTATTTTTAGAAGAATAATTACTGCTTTTTCTCATAACATGCATAAATACCTTTATTTACTATTTTTAACAAAAAGGGTACTATTACATACTGTGTTCAATCCCTAATAATTAAGTTACCGTTACTAAACATATAGCATCAATGACTGCAAAAGAATATAGAATACATAAGGAGTATAAAAATGCTGCAGTTTTTAGTCTGTGCACAAATAAATGTTAGAGAGAACTATCTCTTCCTTAGTGGCAGCTGTGCCTTGGCTAATAAACGTATTATGGTATAAAAGAATATATTTTAATGCATTTCTATTAATTTTATGGTAAATTTATTAGACATAGTAAATATAAATGAACTATGGTGTATCAAATCAATTAGTATTCTTAATAGTGAGTCTCAAGTTATTTATGCTCAGCCCGCAAGCAGTGCAGTTGATTTTGAGGAGTTTTTACAAAGCTACAGTGGTTTTTGGGCTAAGTTTACAAAATACTAGAGAAAACTATTAAAAAAACCCCAACAACCTTTTTAAATTATCATTTCTAACATCATTGTAATTAAAAGCATAAAACTTAAGTGAAAAACAATAAAACCAATTATTATAATTTATTTTCTTCCCCATCTTCCTTCTTGGGACATAGGAGCAGCTGTAATTAGTGTATGCGAGCATTTACACTTGCCAGGGAAAAGCGAAATACATGTAACTGATAGCAACAGCTCAGTTTCTCAAGTGAGGAGAATGAGCGTTTGTGCTTACATCCAATAACTGCAGCCAGTTTTTCTTTCCCAGTCTGCAACAAGTGACCTTGCCGTGGCTGCAATGAAAGGCAACTAAATCCAAAAGAACACGGAGGTTACAGAAGTTGGAGTGACCATTTTCTAAATTAGGAAGCAGAAGCTAATGTTGCTATAATCTCAGTAATATCTCTCTACTTGTGCATACTGAGTTTACCATAGGTTGTATAGTCTGTTGTCCATCTGAAAAATGGACACGCAGAAGAGTGGGAACTATACGTAGGGAGAGGATGCCTGTGTTTGTTATATGGCACGTTCTTTCCAGTTTCTGGGAATAGCAAGATGGTAGTATATATCCTCTTTAAAATCTCTTTTTCAGATCGCAGACCAGCAAGAACACAGATCCTTGTTTAGTTCCACTGGTTTGAGAAGGGAAGTTAGGGCAAGAGAGCCAGAAACAGGGAGGGCACCCGTGATGGATTCTTCCCACACATTTTTCTGCAAGCAGCAGTTTTAAGGCATTGTGAGCCGCCGGTAGCATCTGAACCATCATTTTCCACAGCGTCTTAAAGTCTAAATGCCTATTTATACTTTTGACTTCCTCAGCATTCATGGTATCACTGGTTATATTGCAAGATAGAGTGAGTAATCACTGTCTTCATTTTCTCTACCTCATTCACAAGGTTATAGACCTCCTTCTGTTATCAGTCATCCCTTTTACAAAACGAGTACAGTTTTATACAGTTCTTGTGTGGAAGATGTTCCATACCCCTAGTCCTCTTTCTTCTCCACCTCTGTAATTTCTCAAGTTCTGCTTTCTCCCTTTCACATGTGAGTGTGACCACAATGGCAGCTGGATAAAAAAGGTGGGCACAGCACAGACTTAGAGAGAAGCATAATGATTTTTTTCTGTTCTCCTGAATTAGAAACATCAGGGACTAAATTTAGAGGCTAAATGCAAGCTGAGAGCAGTTGTTTTGGGTTCAACTTCAGTGTTTAAATCAGTTAGACTAGCTGGGAGAACAGAAGTTTGTAACTTGTGGTGCAAGGTGGGACTACTTACAGAAAAGAGATGAGATCACTAGTTGTTAGGAGAAAGAGAAGCAATTTATTACCTCAAGAAAGTGGCAGTGTTTGTTAGAAGCTATCTGGGAATTTAATATAGCCCAAAAAGCTAATAACCCTATTGAGTCCGAGATATTCAGTATATGAGGTTTTATTCTGAGGCTTATCTTTAAAAGACATTTGGTAGATCTCCTCAGGTCATCAGCACTGAGAAATCAGAGAAGAAGCTGTTGCTTTGTAAGATCTATTTTCCCACTGATGACGAGGTGTTGATATCCTTTATCAAGGGTAGACTTTCTTCTGGTACAAAATGGTTGTTTAGTGTCAGCCATATGGTTGCATGCGACAAGAGTCTTTGGGACATTTCATCAAGTGTATCGCTGGCCGTGCAGATACATGAGTTTGGATGTTTCTTGTAGGAGGGGCATTTTTGTTTGCTGGTTGTGGAGCTGGTCAGCAAGCCTTGCATTTGCTGCCCTCGTGAGCTGGTTCCAGTGGCAGCGTAAGTTTGGGTGAGGAGAGTCTGCTCCTAATGAGGAGCTTAACAAAGCTAAGGAATTGCTTGAGCAGTAGGAGCAGGTGTTCTGGAAAAAAATACATGAGGTAGGATCATTTTTCGATGTGGGTTGTCATTCTTAAATGATTTTTCTGTATAGCTTCCCTGGGAAGGCTGTATGTGGCATATGTGGATATATGACAGTGTGAGGCTTCTTTCTCCGTCAAAGCACATTCGCACATGGCATTTGGAAACTCTTTTAAAGCTGCCCGTTAAAGTTAGCATGCTTAACACCCTCTATCTGCTCGACATGGTGTAACTGCATGACATAGTTAAGCTGAACTCAAAATTATTGTTCTCCGCTTGTAGCAAGCTTTGAAGGCTGCTGCTACTGATAAGAGAAAAAGAGTCAGAAAGTCTGAACGCTTTTTAGTTTTTTCCATCTATATGAGATACCACTGGTTATGAAACTGTCATTGCCTTTATCTAGAAGTCATCACAGCTAGAACATGACCAGTAGTATTCCCAAGTTTACTTCCCTTTTTGACCACTGCTGAGAACTGGATTGATACTTTCACAGACCTTATTCATGCTAAAATGTGGGGGGTTTGGAGTGGTAATGACTGATTTAGACTCTTTATTTTTCTGTATGTATAGGGTTTTTTTCCCAATCTTCATCACTTTCTATTATCAGAACTGAATTTCATTGGCTGTTTTACCGTTTGCTTGGTACTGTGATCTCCTGCAATTCTTCACGGATAACTCGGATCTTACTGCCTTGAAAAGTGTTGTGTCTTCAGCAGTCTTCATCATCTCACTGTTTTGCCCTTTCCCACCTCGTTTATGGATATGTTGAACAGTAAAATATCTCAGGGATCCCTCTGGTAACCTTGTTCCATTGTGAAAAGCAACTCATTGTTCCTACAGTTTGTCTCCCTTCTTTTAACATTTATTAAGCCGCAAAAAGAGATTCTCGGAGGAGAGAATATTTGCCAGGGAAACACCTGCTGTGAGCTCTGGGCAGAGGCCACGTACAAGTGTCTTGTATCCAGTGCTTTGATAAGTTTCTGCACTTGCTTTTTTCAAAGAGGCTGGGCCAGCAGAGAAGGATACTTCAATACAGTACTTACAGAGCTAGGCTGTTCTTTCCCTTCTTTCTAGATTTGCCACTGGACTAAAGTAAATAATCTGAAAAATACAAAGATAGAATTTTCATTATAGCTATATCCAATGTAGGTGAAAGTAAGGATGTATCATCACTGAATTCTGAAGCAAGATGACAGTAAATGCATTAATTTTGATGGTTTCCAGCTGTAGCTGTTGGGACACATCTATTGCAGAAACGTGCTATTTAGATCTACGGAAAGTGTGTATCCCATTTTAACTGGCCAATAAAATTCATGGTGTGGTAAAACATGAAGATGCTAGCATACAATAAGGAAATTTTTAAGTCTGTGTTGAGTAGACACGAGTAAATACAACAGATGATATCCTAGGAGGCCTGGTTTACCTACTTTAAAGCAAAACAAAAAATGATTTTCAGATTAGGATAATTGCAGTGGTGTGGTTGCTAGCTGTAAAACTACGTTTTCTTCCTTCACTTCTTTTAAGTGTTAAAGAGGCTTACTGAACGATTTCAACTTCTGAAGCAAGTTGGAGAGATGATAAAAGTGAAAAGCAAGCAAAAGAAGAGTGTTAGCACGAGAGTATTTCTAACTCCCAGTACCACCATTTCCAAGCTGTGCAGCCTGATAAATGCATGTGCAGTGGCTTTTCTTTGAAGCATCAGTGACATCCAGTGGTGGCATCCAGTTGGACAACCCCCAATCTGTCAACTCATAGATTATCCAAAGATCTTTAATGCTCAGAAGTTGGCAGCTCAGGATTGTTTAACTTCCTGACCCAGTTCAGCTTATCTCTGTTTTATTGTTTTCGTTTTGGTAGAACAGGATTTCTTTTATTGCTGCATTGACAATGAGGTTCAATGAATGCCTCCAGCTGGCTTTGCCTTTTTTGTTGCTCTGCGTGGTATCCTAATTGACATAGTATTCTGGAATCTGCTTGAAATTATGAACTGTATACTTTAGCGAAAGTCTCTAGGATCATTAAGATTGCATAGCTGACTTCCTGCAGTGCTTATTAGGGATGAATTCATGTTTATTTGTAGTGTTGATAACGGAAGCAGAAACCACGTATCCTTCTACTTTATTTCATTTTTAACACTTTATTGTGAAGTTAAAATAGCGGAGATTTGTAGGAAATAAAATAATACATAATAGAAATCTTAAATCTCAGCTAGTTAAAAACTGCTATTCCTATATTAAATTTCTCTTCAGGTTTGCAACGGGTTGTGCTCAATTTTGTCTCTTGGTACTCAGCTTTAGCACAAGACAAATGCAGTTAGGCTGTTAATTGTCACACTTACTAGAAGATAATTTCATGGCAATAACACCTGTCTGGCATTCGGCTGCCCTCTGGATGTGTTATCTCAATTAGGACTGACTCGTTTTTAAGTGCATACATTTTCAAACATAATTTTAGCAGTTTGTGAGGTTGCTCTTTCCTGTTGGAGAAGTAAATGACAGCAGAATCTCTTTCAGTTAAACGCTAGATTCTTCTCTCAGCAATTTATTGTTGTTGGGTCTGTGTACTTTCAGCAGAACTGAGAATAGTTTTTTTCAGTAGGGCTTTTCATATAAAAAAGCCTGAAAGTAGCAGCTCAAACAGAAATTACAGAGTTTTATTTGCCTTTTCCCCTGAAATACAGTCTTTCTGAGATATTCTTGAAGAGGCCAGTCCTGCAAAGTGAGAAGACATGTCTTTATTCCCATATTCAGCATCATTGTTCTGTTGAATGCCATCATCTTTTCTTAGGGAGACCATAACTGAGACTGTGTAGAGGGGTGCTAAGTATCATAGAAGATGAGACTGAAAACCAGGCCCTGTCACTAAATCAGAAATAGTTTGAGAACTATGCTTTTTATAAGGTCTTTGTCTTACACTTTGCAGGTTTGTTTCTAGAGGAATAGAAGCTGCAGATCCTCTAATTTTTAATGTGGAAAAATGTTAAGGGCTAGGGACCAGCCTCATCGCATCTGACTTTATCCATCTAAGTGAGGTGCATGAGCTAGGTGTATAGCCTGCTTTGTCCCTCTAGGACAAGCGAAAGAAGACAATCAGGTACCTGCTAAGAGTTTTAGATCTTCGGTAGGCTGACCTGTTTTCTAGATCGGCAGATGTCTGTCCTCCAACTGTAGATGGTGTCTTGAATGACTCTGCTTTTAAGTTTGTCCTATCAGGGCTTCAGGATGTGCGTCAGAGTATTGGCCTTTGCTTCTAGATTATGCAGCCATAAAAAATAATGTATTTGAAAAATCACCCATTAAAATGTGATTTCCCAAGCATTAACTTGATTAGTTTGTAAAAAAAAAAAAAAAGCCTGTTTAAAACGATTAGCTGTTTTTAATTACATTTTCAAACCATTAATGCTTTTTCAAATAGATACTTTAACATAGCGCAGCATTTGTTTTTCTTTTCCACTGAGTCCATAGAGCATGTAAATAGCTTCTATAAACTATAGAATATTGCAGTTTCTATAGCAAATCTTGGGGTTTGTGCTGATTGTTTAAAGCACAATTATAGTGATAACCAGTGTCCGATATATTTTCTAATGAAGCAGAACAAACACTCCCTGACCAAGAGAGCTTTAGGTCTAAACCCCACAAATTAGGACCCTGTAGCAATGTGAGTGGGTTTCTGAATTATTTATCAAACTCTCAGTTTTGTTATCTCTGTTAGTTCTATTAGATTCAATTGTCTCAAAAATAACAATTTAGCGGAGAAATCTGTTGGCACAGAAAAAAAAAATCAAAGCAAAAAATAAGCTGGATGCCTTTACTGATGAAATATAAGTAATTTGTAACAACACTCAAGTTCTCTCATATTCCCAATTCCAACATGGCAGAACAGAAGATCCCAGCACTAATCATAACATCACCTGGGGAAAAGCCCCAAAAAGCAATTTTAAAAATGTTTTTGTCTTCAGATGTGCTCATTTATATTTATTAGCTATTTATATTAATGTATGACTGCACTGCAAACCCGAGAAATAATAGTCCTTTGATTTGATGTAACTTAGTTTGTATTTCTATCTCAATTATATGAAATATTATAATGTTTCATTACATATGAAACCCATGTAAGGTGAAATATATGAAATTGAAAAAAAAATCAAAGCAAGTTTTGCTAGGAAATCTTACCAAGTTTTCCTCTACTTAAAACATACTCCAAATCCTAACGCATTAATGCATCACAAGCATTAGTGCTTTAACTGCACTAGACAGCCATTCTCCACACCAAGGGCAAAAAATCGTCTACATATTCACCATAAGAATTTCTAATTCTGTAGGTCTTCTCCTTTTCAGTCCAATGTCCATTTCAACAAAATTACTAAACCTTAAAACCTTACATGCAGGCAGCTCCTCCGCAGCACAGAGGCAAACAGGCTTAACTTTATTAGCAATTAATAGGTTTTATCTGACTGTTGCCAGGATAAGAGCTGTTGTGTTCGAATAGGAGAGTAGGAGAAGGCAGATGCTGGGTTTCTGGACACACGTTGGAGATTAAGAGTTTATTCATTCTTTCTGGAAATCTGGTAGAATTTTTTCTCAAAAAAAAAAGAGATGTAAAATTTAAGAACAAAATTTGCATACAGAAATTTTAGTTCTAAGAAAAAACTAAAGCACCAGACTTACCAGCAAGTGTATTCTCTTTGAAATTGTCTTTCCTTTCACCTCTTAGGTCAGTTAAATGTATTACTTAAAAGTCTCATTTACTATAGCATTTACTGTTTATTTTCATTCATTCATCAAAAGCTCATGTTGTGACTAGACACATGTTAAAATTAAAGCAATCAAATAATTTACAGTGACACTAGACTTAATTTTAAAATGTGCTGAACATCTGTAACGACTACTCACACCTGTTGGAATGAAACATCAGATTATGAGCATCTCTGGAAGCTGCTGTTTGGTAGGAATAGCAGGAGTCCAGCATTACTATGGATTAAGCCAATGTCAGGACAAATTGCGTTCTATATTGCATTATAAAATTTCAGGCTGTGTTCATGAGTGAGAAGCGCACATTCTGCAAGAGCTTTAGTGAGAAGCTATGAGATTTGCAATTTGTCACTCTTTACGCTTCTTGAGCAAGAAGTAAAAGGGATTTAATAGGCAACCTGTGGCACTTAAGTGATGTCCAGTACACTACAGTTTATATAGCGTATATTATGGTTTTTCCACACAGACCCTTAAGGAAGTTCCTTTTTTATAATACTTAATTATTAAAATACCTTTTGCTAATTTTCAGTCTCATGTTTCTCAAACATCTGCAAATGCTTCTACATAAAAGAGGTAATTGCACAACAGTTGCGCTCATCTGAAATTACTGTTTGCACCAAAATTATTTACAAGAATACCTCCATGAGTTATTGGATGCTGCTGAGCAATGGCACTAATAAAGTTACTGAAAATCAAAGTAATCAAGGAAATGGACTCCATGCTCCACTCCTGGAACTGTTCATCCTCCAACTTAAATGAACAAAGCTCTATTCAGGTCAATTTAGCTATTACTCAGCTTCCAAATTCAATCTAAAATATTATGCATAAGGATCACTGTAAGATGCCAATTTTGTGTAACTGTGCCAATGATAATAAAATAGAATAAAAGTCCAAATGTGAATAGCTATAAATAATTGAAGGGAATAAAACTGAGGCATGAAAAGATTGGAGATGGTTTCAGTTAGTGACATAGTGAAGTTTGATACCATTTACAGTTGTACATTAGTCTATACTACGTAAATGGAAAAGAGCCCCATCCTAGAAAACACCACTGAGATTGTCTGATGTTGTTGACCACGGTAGATGGCTCACTTTGCTGATGGTCTTCTCTTCTTCAGGAGATGTTAAGAGGGGGTTAGGGCAGAACCGCCATCAGAGTTCCCTCTACTATTTTTAACCCACTCAGGACTTGGTTTCTACTGCTGTCTAGCACGTTTCGTAAGTTTTCCTCTTTGTGCTTACAGCATGTTTAAATGCAAAATCTGCTTGTAATTAGCATTGCTGGAGGCCTACAGGCCCACCAAACCCCAGTAGGTGGACATGGGCAGACTTTTGTCATCACTGAACAACTTGACAGAGCAGACTGGAGAAGTATGAACTTTGCTGGAGTGCCCGATTATCTTACCCTTAAGGTCCTGCAAAAAGACCATCACCATTGTGTCTGATGTACTATGACAGCAAAGAAGTGTACTGCAAAGGCATCACAATTGTCTCCCCCTCGGGAAGAGGTAGGTTATACTACAACAGGTGTGTAAGGCATTTTTTGTCCGCTCGTGAATGGCCAGCCTCCTGGGCTTTCTTCCTATAGAAAATGCCCTTTCATTACAGCATCGTACATTGGCTCACGACTGCCGCAATCAATTCCTGGCAGAACAGTGAGAACCGGTCTCCTGGAATTAAAGTATTTGAGGCAGACACAGGCCAGGCAGGGCTTGGCAGCTATGACGGGGTAAGTTTGGTTACTTCATGCTGGAGCTTGTTCTGGTGGTGGGCTAAGGAAATACTACTTCTCTTTTATTGCCAGAGACCAGAACGAAACAGACTGTAGGATCTAGCTTCCATCACTAGTGTCTTTTTTGTCTTATTTGTTTTGGGTTTGTTTTGGCATTTGTAACGCAGATCATCATGAACAGAATGTTAATTTATCCCTGCAAAAATTATGACTTGCTTTTACGAGACAATCTGTGGGTTCATGCAAATCTTTCCTTGCATTGAAGAAGGATTTATTTGTTCTAAGGCAGTTTATCTTTGGGGGATTACGTGACCTTGTACACCTCATGAAATGGACAGAGTTCTGATTTAATGTCTTGCATTTTATTTTACATTGTAGAGACAGACCTTTTTATTGTGCTTTTGCAAAATAAGCAGTTGCTCTTCTGAGACATTTAAAAGAAGCATGTGTGAGAAATTCTTCACTACAGACTGAATGACAAGGGAAAATTAGAGGCTCAAGAGGGAACTAAAAGGCTTTGTACCAATTATCTATACAGAAATAAGTTTCTTCTTTTTATTACCTTACCACCAAATAAAGGTTCATATTAATGTGGTTACTTTTCTAGTAAAGCAGTTGGCCAGGTCTTCAGGCTTAACCAGTCTGATTTGGTGTCAAAGAAGGGACATTATGTTGATGGTGATATATAGGAGGATAATACAAACAACCTTGAGATAAAGAACCATGGCTGCTGAATTTTTAGTTAGTCCTGAAAAGGCAGGGAGTGTAGTAGGATTTTTAAAATGACATAACATTTTGGAGAAAAATACAGCGTAGAGCTGTATGAAGATTTTCAGTCAGCCTAAACCACATCATAGAAGGCTTTAGGTTTGGAAGCAAGCAGAGGCAGGACAACTAAATGAATCGTCTGCACCTGAGTGAATGTCACTGTGGCTGCATATTTTTTCTTGAACTAAGTACTACAGATATTTCTAATAGTTTTAAAATTATTTGTTTATTAAGTACCAGTATCGTTCTAATTCCTGCAAATACTGAAAAAATAAGATTAATTGGTAGATAGTGGAACACTTTCTATCAGTGTGTACAGAATAACGACAAGTAAGTGTTGGCAGAACATGACCTGAAAGAGAATAGACTTTCCTCACCATCATTGTTTTCCTTTAATTTTTCAAAACTTGTAAAACAGGAATAATTCGACATTTTAGTATAAGTAAAGATAGAATGTTTTCAATACTTTCGTTGTCAAATATAATAGTGGAATTTTTACAAGCAAGATTGGCATTAACTAAGCAAAGCACAAATATTTTTTGTGCCTCTTTTATTATATATATGCTTTTGTCTGTTTTATCATATATATACTTTTACAGGCAGTTCGACAGAAGAGAGATTATGGAATGTCTTATATAATAGCAGTAGACAATATCAAGTAATGGATATCTCAAAAATTAACATTTGAACAGCTACCTTTGTGGAGAAAATAATCTTCACCTTTAAATGGTTGGTAGGTCAACACAGGCTATTAAAGATGAACCCGTTGCAGAAAGCTATTAAATAAAGTGTGCACGTCAGCTTTGGTTTGCTGTAACTTACTGAAACTGGGACAAACAAGCTTGGCATTGGGGCACTTGGAACTGAGCAATCCCCAGCTGCTTTCATGACGTAGGAAACTTGCCACCAGACTACAAAAGCATAGATAATGCCTCAGTGATCGTCCTGGAGTTCTTCTCTGGCTCTGCAAATGGAACTTGAAGTTTAGCTGGCACTGAAAAGTAATAATCCTCTGGCTGGATGCTTACACAGAGCACAGCAAAGTTTTAAACTCTTAATTTAATTTCATTTTATTTCCTGAAGACATGCATGCAATGGAAGTGTCTCCATGATGTGAAAACCAGCCAGTTGTCCTCAGAAAACACTATCTTAACTTAAATGTACAAAACTGTTGGATGCAGTGAATTCAGAATGACTCTCCATGACCTCATAACATCTGATGCAAATTCTTATGTTCTGTAAAGATCAGCTATTCTGAGTCTTTTCCCCCTTGTGTACAAGCTCAGCTCTTTGTTTGCCTTCAGAAGGAGACCGTGCCATCTCTCAGGGCCTGCAAGAGCAGGCTGCTATGCAGGCGAAGGCACGCCAGGAGCCAAGGCAGGGACAACATCCTCAACAAAACCACCCCTCGGCTTTGTTCTGACCACTTCCACAGCTTGGACACACACGCGTCAACTCGTTACAGTCCCTGTTTACACACACAGCCCGCCATAACAACCTTCCCCACCCACCTTTCATACACACACACACACAAACAGACAAATCCTTTTGTTTCTTACTGCTTAAACCATACTCATGCTCAGATATGCATGTACATAGCCATATACCTCTCTGTCTATAGGTGAAGGAGAAGAGCAGAGGAGGTCCAGTGATAGAAACTTGGAGTTGGGCAAGAGTCCGGATTGCCAGACAGGTTTGCAGTGCTGAGGCAAGTCCAAGGTCGAGTCAGCAAGGCAAGGTCGGGGCTGGGCACAGGTACCTGCAGCATTGCTCAGGCAAGAGCCTGAGCTCAGCATAGCCTCCAAGCCAAGGAGCAGCGCATGCATGAGTGGAGGCCCCAGGGCAGGCTTCTCACGGCCCCTTCTCCTAAGTGGGTTATGAACCCTAAGCACTGTGTTCAAATATGTGTGCAAAAGACAGAGATACAGATTAAGAACAACAAAAGTTACTTTTGTAAGGGGCATTCCCACTATCTGTGGTAAGCAGCGATTTTTAGTGTGACAGGAATCAGACTATCTGTGTGTCTCTGAGCAATTCTCTCTGAGCTTCTTAATGGTGGACTTGGCACTGTAGTCATACACCAATGTCTGCATTTCATGAGGTCAGTTGCATCCTCAACCCCCCAATAAATATTTTATAAATGTAAACTTTATCAGTCAAATCAGTTTTGAGGTTTAAGAGTGCGTAGAGTTCTAGTTTTCTGCGATATCAATATTAATGCAATCTTTTGAACTTTGAGATAGATTGATAAAACAAAATCTTGCATCTTAATATTACAGCTGAAATCAGGTGAATTTAAGAGTACCAAATATTCTCTATAGACCCAATTTATAAAACTGATAGATGGCTGACTTCTTTCCAAATAACCTGCAGACATATGACAAGAACATAATTAA
>VZSC01011769.1:218491-231206 GCA_013398225.1 Steatornis caripensis | reverse complement strand
TTGAACAGGACTGGACCCAGCACTGAGCCCTGGGGAACACCGCTGGTCACAGGCCTCCAACCAGACTCTGAAACTTTACTTTTACTTTTAACTTTTAAAGTATCAAGATGAAAATTTCTCTAAATAAGCTCTTTGACACATGGTTGTCACTATTGCATAAACTTAAAATTTACCATGAAGGTTGTTTTTTAGGAGAGAAGCAGTGACATCTAGCCATAATACATCGAGATCTATTTTTAATCTTTTGTTGATGGAATGTTAGGTGGCTGCTAATTATAAAGATCTTTTTCATGCAGGTAGTTTATTTCTATGTGAAGGGAACGTCTTTCAAGATAATTCATAACCTAATATCATCTCAAGACCTTTTGTTACCGATGTAACTATTTTCAAGAAGTTTCTTTACAATCAGTTCTTTCTGTATTTTTGATCTCTTGGTCACAGCTTTGTCTGCAGTTTCCGCAGCTGTTTGTAGCATTCAAACATGAAGTAGGCTGGAGTTTTTTTGCTTGTTGCGGGCAAGAAAAATTACTGCTCTCTAAAAAATTGCCTGCTTTGAACCTCACTGGAGCCTAGCAATTTAATTTGTGGTCTAATGGTGACCTTTCCTGAAAGCACTAAAAAGAGGTGCTATATGAAATGGAGTAGAACTGGAGGTTCTGGTTTTGGGAACAGGTAATGAGACTTGTAAATCTGAAAACACAGGATCCCACTGTGGGAAAACTCCTTGCCAGAATATCATCATTTTCCACCTTTCTGCAGCTCTGGTTCTTAAAAGACTGTGAGAGCTCAGAGGTAGGTCAGTAAGTTTGAACCGGCTGCCTCAGTGCTTAGTCCAGTACTTTATGCTTTGCAAGCAAGTATTTAGTAGTTACTGAAGACCTCAAGAACTGAGAATGTCACTATATTCTTTGCTGAAATTTCACTATACATCCTGTCTAAATAACTCCAGAATCAGTTTCTAGCTTTTTGTTTTTATTATGCCTTTCTCTAACAAACTAAAGGACCCTTTTTTCTCCAGTATTTTCAACCCATACTTACGTCCTGTTGCCAGGATATTCCTCGGTCATCTCCTTGGTGTGCTGTACAGGAAAGTTCTTGCCATAAGGCATTATCTCCACTCCTTTTGTATATATGTCTATATTTTACATCTCTCCACACTCTTTTTTTGCAGTCTTTTTTAACAAATATCATCCAGCATCATAACTATTTAGAATGTTGCAATATGAGTCATGCTAGTTCCAAGCAAATGTTCTTATTTCTAATGAGCAAATTCACATGATAACTGTACTTCTTAGTCATTTAATCCCTAAGGGTCACACGGTTCTTTTAGCCACAGCATTGTCCTGGAAGCCCCAGTTAAATCTATTGTCCACTATATCCCCTAGATGCTTTTCAGAGCTGCTGCTGTCCAGAGTGCACCCATTCTGGTTTATGACCTCCGTAATTTATTCCTTTCTACACTGAACGCTATGGTTTTCTAAGCATTGAAGAACACTGTGGCTGCTTTGTTCTTATTCTTAATTGGAGCTTTTTTAACCAGACTTTTTTCATCTTCAAGTATAACGAAAGTGATTTTACATTGACTTCCAAATAGCAGGTATTATCAAGCTGACCAGGTCAGAAACATCCTGTGATAAGCAATTTCCTTTTCCGTTTCCTTCCTTTGGTGTTACTAGCTGGGAAATACCAGAGACTTCAGAGCTTTGGTTGTAGTGTGCAGTTGTGTGCCTGCCTGGTAGCACAAACATCAATAAAGCTCTGAAAGGGATGACATTAGAAAAGAAGTTTCCTGCATGAAAGCGACCCTAAAATATGGTCTCACAAAGATACTCTTTAAAGTGTCTTCTTGAATCGAACTTTTACAATGCCCGCTATAAGAGCCTATATGACCTGTGAGACTTCTTCCACCTGAGTGTTCTTTTAAGGTCTATCCTGCGTCTGTTGGGAATTAGGTGTACGTGTGTGTGTGTCAAGTGTATCAAATATTTTACGGGCATTGCCCCCAATAGGAGATTTTTTTGTATTGTTGGTACTGTAGTGAGAAAATTTTCTTATCAAAAGAAGACCTCCAAAGTTCTCAGAATGTTTCAGAACATAATTAATATTATGCTACAAATGTACATTTTAAAAATGATTTATTGTAATATTTTGAGAAAGACCAAATGACCAAATTTGTATTGCATAATGATTCATTTGACAGATGCATTAGCAGACCACAGATCATAGAANAGCATTGATCAGATCTCCTCTCAGCCTTCTCTTTTCCAGGCTGAACAGACCCAGCTCTCTCAGCCTTTCCTCATACGAGAGATGCTCCACTCCCCTAATCAACTTTGTGGCCCTCCGCTGGACTCTCTCCAGTAGTTCCCTGTCTCTCTTGTACTGGGGAGCCCAGAACTGGACACATGCAGCAGGTTTTGGTAGTTATAAATAGCAGCATCTTTCACATTGCCTTTTTAAATGTACTAATAGTGCATGCTGGACTTTATTCTCATTGTATCTCCATCAGTATAAAAGCACAGAGATGCCGATGAAGATAATGATGCTATTTCCATTTCTCATATTGGTTATTGCGAGCAATGTTTTGTGTGTTCTTCTCTTGTCATTTCAGCTGTACATTAGCGAGGTAATTTTATAATTTTTTTTTCCAGATAAATTGAATGTGCAAGGTACCTTACATGCCTCTCGAGTTAAATTAGTTCAACTGAATATTTGAGGCAATTAAAAAAAGTTGAGCACTTTAAGGAAGAGGTCAGGGAGGAAGGATGAAGGCAAACATGGTAGAAAGTATGTGTAAAAGTTAACAGATTAAAGCATCTATATTTTGTTTTCTTTAAACATGTTAATGTGTGGATGTTTGTAATTTGTGGATGCGCTAATGTACCACCTAGTATACCGGAATATGTACTCATTACTTGGCTTTTACTGGGTGGAACAACGTCTGCAGATGATGATGTTCTTTCCCGTTCCTGACATAATGAGTATATTACCCTTCAACTATGGGGCCAGGCAGTGAAAAATCAGAAAGTTACTCGTGTGTGAGTACTTCACAGTACAATTTAAATGACCAGCCTTGATTGTTGAGTACTTTTGGTCATGCATAGTCCCCAAATAAACATAAATTATTTGAAAAAATGAAATATAATCATAATTATATTATTTTACCGATAATCAAGAATTAGGAAGTATTACTCTTTGGCTGAAGTACGAAAAGTGTAGGACGTAATAGGGGAAAATATTAAAATTTCAGTACATTTTAACAAAGTCTGTTCAAGTTTTAATAAGCAAAGACAATGGACATTGTAATGTGTGAACTCTCTTCAGTGCTGAAAAACAGGAGTGGTGAGCACATGAACCCCAACACTACTGCACTACATCTCATAATTTCAAGTTAGAGATTTAATCAAAATAGGTAGGATGCAGGTTTTGAAAGGGTTATCTCTTCCTGATATACTTTACTGCAATTTTCGTTATACCTGTTTTGTCAGGAGCTCCTAAACAGGGAAAGTCCTTGTGTTGGAGACCACGTGTTCCTTGGTGTGGACGCTTCCAGTTCCGTGTCAGAAGTACAGTAAATGCAGAATAGCTGTGCAGGAGCTGTAGGCAGTTGTTAAACTGAGTCTGTAGGGACTCGGCTTTATTGCTTGGAAGAACGTGGAGTTGCTTGGTGTTGCAGGATGTTATGGCATTACTTTGCAATCAGCACCTTCTAAATGAGAAGATTATATTGATTTCTTGGCTTATCGCCATACTGAAATAGCATCTGTGAAAGAATACACTCGAATGTTACGTTCAACAGAATAATTCTCAACTAAAACATTTGTAATTATTTGAAATTAGTCAATTGGAATGGAATGACTTACTAATGCACCTTTGATAACTAGAGAGAAATGTCTTTTTTTGTGGCTGACTTGCCTAAGCTGTATTTATCTACATATCAAAATGTATTTTTTGTCACAACAACATGAAATTTGGAACAAGATCTCTAAAATGCAGTCTTCTAGGCTTCAATACTGCAAACTGATGAGTGCCTCCTGTGATTTTGCTGTATGTGTTCATCTTACACTTAAGTATTTGCAGACACTTCAGTGGATCAGACCTTTGACTGTCATACGCCTGTTTGGTTTTTTATTTGACTTTTTTCTGCTTGATATTTAAGAATAAAAAACAAACCAGAATGATTTGGATGTATAAAATCAAGTGCTTCTGTCTTTTGACTTTATTTATAGATCTGTTAATTGCTTAGAAGTGATCCTAAGTGATTCTCTTAATTCAGTCATTAAACTCAGTTATACTTTTTATAATATAATTCTCATACTTTGTATATGAATAAACATTATTGTATTACAAAGATAAAATACTGGCATTTTCAGATATATTGCATTGCAAAGATAAAACAGCATAAAACAGTCACGCATTCATGGAGCCAATCCTGCACATGTTGTAGAAATTCAGGGTCAGATGCACCTCACAGAACTTTTTGGTTGTTTTTGTTGGGGGTTGCCAATTTCAGTCACCTGAGAGAGGCGAGACTGCAGCAGCTCCCTGTGCCCAGGGCCAGCCGGCAGCGATGCTCAGCAGCTCACACAGTGCATCCATACATGTGTGTGTGGCTGGCCACGCAGGTCAACAGAGAGCAACAGCAATTGCAAACCGAAACAGCCCCAACAGCCTCATCCTGTCTGGCTGATCAGGAGGAAAGCCTGTGAGTGGAAAGCAGGTGTCCCTACGTAAATGTGGACTCCTCCAGTAATCAGCCCGAGGCACTCAGGCTGTCCCAGACCTGGCCGTGAGTGCCCAGGTGTCCCCAGGTGCTGGCTGCAGCCACTCCGGTACCTGCTCCCAAGCCTCTTAATAGCTAGGTAGTCCGACTTGATGTCCACTGGCGATCATGCACTGGTGCGCACACCCACACTGTACCTACATACTCCAGTTTATGCTGAAGCTGGTGCCCCAGACACATGGGCCACTGTGACCTGTGGCCCCTTCTCCTGTGCCCACCACTCTGACCCCTCACACACTCCGGTCTCTCCAGTTGCTGCCACCAAGGGCACCTGGGCCCTTCAGGCTCATGGTCCCACCCCAGTGGCTGGTACTTACTCCTCCATACACACACATGCATGTGGAATAGACAGCCCTTCACCCAGGAAATTAGTCAGAGATAGAATTTAATAGGAAAACAGGACATGCTTTCGTGATCAGGCCAGTGTACTGCCCACCCACTGCTGATACACAACTGGGCCCTGGTATCCGCTTACCCATCAATTTTCCCACCTTTGTTCCTCCCCGATCCACCTTGATTTAATCTAAGTGCAATCATGACATCAGTGTTCTGTCTTATGAGCATGGGAAGATGTGATTTCTGGTGTCTCTCAGGTGTAGCAGTTTTGACTCTGGTGTTCATCNGCTGATACACAACTGGGCCCTGGTATCCGCTTACCCATCAATTTTCCCACCTTTGTTCCTCCCCGATCCACCTTGATTTAATCTAAGTGCAATCATGACATCAGTGTTCTGTCTTATGAGCATGGGAAGATGTGATTTCTGGTGTCTCTCAGGTGTAGCAGTTTTGACTCTGGTATTCATCCAAAGGCTGTTCTGATGGTACATGTGCATGTGTCCCCCCTCACTGACTAAGCATTCAGAGAGACTTCTGTAGATGCTGTGTGCTTCTGAGGCTATATTGGGATCGATAGAGAATACGTGCATGAAAAATATCAAATGATTACTAGCAGGCAATAAACTAAGCTATAAAAAAAAGGTTTTTTTTTTTCAAAAACATCTGAAAACTACAGAACCTATGCTTTAGTTGTAGGTAACGAAATGAATAGTAACCATTATTTGACTTTAAAAATCTTCAAAATACAACTAAGTCTACCTCATGAGTGAATATCCTTGAAAAGCAGTCGTTAAAACACAGACGATCTTTGAAATGGTGGATGGCTGCTCAAACCTGTAAAAAATGCCCATGAATCTCACCAATAGCTATTCTAAAATGTGTAAGCTTAAACCAAAAGGCACAAATAACGTATTATTCCAAAATCCACTAGCAAATTCTAGTAACCATTGAATCGATTTTCCCTTTTTCTCCTTTTTGCAGCTGCTAGTCTGATTCGAACTGTTTATTCACAGGATGAAAGAGATGTTTTTAAGCATTCTCAACAGTTCCAAGTGATTGATGTAAATTTAAAAAAAGCTACTCTGATTTAAAGGGAGTTGCTAGGAAACATGCAGCTTGAAGATGAAATCTCCCACTGAGCTTCTCTTTGGCTGTACAATAGGAAGTACGTTATAGGGTATCCTGAGTTACAGGTTATATGGATAAACTGTTAAATTTTTATGTATATAAATACATCTGGTTCTGTCCTAGCTCAAAACAGGACGATCTGCCATGAACTTATTGAATACACAGGATTCATTCCCATATCTTCATTTAGTGATGAATAAGAAGCTGTTACTAAGTGCAAGAAAACGTGAAAATCAGATAGAAAATGCCAAGAGTGCAATAATTTTTATAGAATATAGTTTCATTTTCTGAAACATAGAACGAATTTTTTTTAGACATGGATCTAATGTATTTAAGATTTTATTTCAAGATGATATTCTGAGTAGTCTGTTCTTTTATAAACTTTAACAAAACTGAAACTCCAAAAGATAACAATTATACACTTAATTTTACTGGAGAAGTTAATTGGTTTTGTCTCTTCAAAGTTGGCCAAAGTAAATGAAAAAGTCCTTTTTATTGTATAAAAGAATGCTCAGTTTTAGTAATAGATACTTGTATGTATTCATGGCTGATTTTTTTTTGTGCTGGTTTTAGAGCCTTGGATATGTTTGTTTATCTTGGAGTCAAAGTTAAACTCATTAGGCTTTAAGACACAAATGGAAGCTACTAGTAATTGTAGGAACAGAGTGGTATGCTTTTCTGCTTGATGCTTGGTGATTGCCAGGAGGTTCATTGATTTTTGTTTGCTGAAATTTTTTACCAGGCAATCTTTAAGCAGCAAAGCCCTAGCAGCATGCTTTCAGAAAAGTGTGAGCAATGCTTGTGNTGTCCTAGCTCAAAACAGGACAATCTGCCATGAACTTATTGAATACACAGGATTCATTCCCATATCTTCATTTAGTGATGAATAAGAAGCTGTTACTAAGTGCAAGAAAACGTGAAAATCAGATAGAAAATGCCAAGAGTGCAATAATTTTTATAGAATATAGTTTCATTTTCTGAAACATAGAACGAATTTTTTTTAGACATGGATCTAATGTATTTAAGATTTTATTTCAAGATGATATTCTGAGTAGTCTGAATAGGGACTTGGAGGACAGGCTGCCTGACCCTTCGCTGCTGACGTGATGATTAAAGTGTTTAAGTACCGCTAAGCAACACTTCATTATCTGAAGGTATTTAAAACCAAAACCTTTTTGCAGCTTAATGACTCAAGAATAAGTAACAGAACTGTATTCATAATTAATAGTAAAGCTGAGTTGTTGATCTTACCACAAATTAGGGGATGCCTAGTCTTCCTAAAAAATGTTTATAATAGCCATCCTAAATGACCCTTGGTTACAGAGTCATTGATTAACTGCAAGATGAGATAGATGTGTAACCACTGTAAAACCCTTGTAGGGAAAAGAATTAATGTTTCCAGATTCATAATAAATCTGTGAATGCAAATAAGAAAAATAAGACATCTCATTAGTTTATGAACTGTCTAAGAGGAGAAAAAACAGAAAGCCAAAGCAAAGGGTGAAAAAAATGAAAATGAGGAGTATGATGTAGCAGGCAAGAAAAGTCCCATAGGGCTTCTTAATTGCTTAACAAGAAAGCAAAAGTGCCTACTGAGGAACTGAGTGAAGAAGTTACCAATTCTTGAGGTCTCAATTCTTTGATGTGTAAATATAAAGGAAGCAGGAGAGTTAAATTCACAATGTGATTAACTACCAGCATGCTGTCCTACTTGAAAAAATGATGCATTAGAACATTGCCATGGAAAGCAGACATCTTGTAGCAGTAAGGTTGCCACTCAGATACCTTCTGTATCAGAACATTCTTTTGCCAAGCGTACTGTATTTGATGTTTTGGTTTCTTGTTATAGGCACTATCGGTTTTTTGTAGAATAGGCACTATTTCAAGTACAAAAGGCATGGCTCAAAACACATCTAGAGAAGCAATGTATTGTCTTTTTTGTGCTTGATTCTTGGAGAGAAGTCACAGCTTCCAAAGAAAGGGACAGGGAAGGGAGAAAAAGGGTAACTCTGAGCCAGACTATGTTGCAGATCATCAGTGTGCCAGGATGTTAGTACTTTTAAGCCTGTTGAAATGAGAGTTTAAGTAGAAAAAAAGGCATGAAGAGCAAATGAATAAATATTTGTAAAAGAATGAAAGTTTCCTATTGCACTCCAAACTTAAGGTAAGGTTTCCCACTGAAACTTGGGCCAAGCCCTGTGACAACCCTAAAGTCCTCATCACCTCCAAGGCATTAGTTCTTCATGTTTCCAAGTCAACGTTTATTAGGCAAAAATACAGAGCTGGTTGAACTGTCCAATAGTAATAGAATCAATTATAATTTAGTCTGTCTAAATATATTAATGAACTGATCTTGGTTTTTATTTCTTTATTTAGCACCTGTAAACAATAGGAAAAAATTGTGAGTAATTTCGGGGAGGGGGGGCAGGATTAGACTGCTCTTTACTCCAATTTATTGGTTGTTTTTCATGTGTGTTATTGCACGTTGTCCTTGAAAGTGTAAATTCTGTTCAAGAAGAGTATCTTAGTTATCGGCCATCAGATTGATGGGCTTCTTAATTGGCTTTCATGCTTGTGAAATGGAGAAAGTGACTATCTTCTTTAAATAGATCGGTGTGGTAAGTACTAGAAGCACGACTGTTGGTGGCTGACTTACTGGGCCAGTGGGCAGTATTGGGGGCAGAGAATTTGAACTTGTGTTTCCACTTGAACAAATCTGGCAAAAACAAAGAATATGGCTGTAGAAATCAAAGGTGTTCAAAAGGAAATTAAGCGTTTCTACAAGCCTTTGTGAAGGGAATTAAAGCCACTTGTGGACTCTAGGAGATGGCCAGCTGTAATCTAACATCTTCTGTAGACACAACAGTGCATTAAGAGCAGGGCTGGCTTGGGATTTTTCTTACAGTAATCCCAGACCACTGTAATGAGATAAATCTGTGCAGTAGCAAGGAACTTGACCGTCATCACATTTCACACCAGTGGCTAAGATGCTGGTTTCAGAAGTAAATCAAGAGGTTGTGGTTGATGATTGAGAAGCCAGACTTTTGAATAAGATGTAGTGCCCTTTCTAATGGCACAATCTAACCTAGAATGCCAGAACTTGTTGATTGATCACAAAATTAAATTACAAAGACCAAAATAGTAGAATAGGAGAAAGGGTGGTGCAGTAAATAATATGCAAGGAACATCGTTATTTTTGCTAAATTCAAGAATTTCTTGGTAATTCTAAATACCGAGCAACTAACAAAATTTATGAGTTAGTTATCTTAGCAAAAAAATGCCAATACTTTTAAGAAAATCACGATAACAAGCAATTAGATGCTTACTAAAATCACTAAAAAATCACTAAAATCACTAAAAAAACCTGAAATAAAAACAAATACAAAACACTGATTAGGTTGAAGTATTGTGTGTCCTAAAAAGCTTTGATTATAACTTACCACTGTGTTAATTTACAGTGAATTATTGCAATTATGTATGTTCATGTTTTAAAAAAGGATGAGAACCAGAGATTTCTTCTAGATTGTTGTATCTATTTATAGTCTAATCTGGACAGAATCTTTACCAATTCTAAAACTTGAATGTGTATAATTATCATAATATACCAGGAAATGAGAATTGTAACAACCATCTTGATTTACCTCTCTTAGCTAAGTTTACCAAGCCAGAGTTTCTGAGCACTTCCAATTGCCCCCTTTTTGCCTGTTTAGTGCTTGGGGTTCCTGAGAGGGAACCCTGAATGGGTCTTGGGGGCCAACACAGTGATCACACTGCTCCCACACTGAAAGCTTCGGTAAGGGAGGTTGAGCAAAGATCTTGTCATGGTAAACGTTGAGATTTACTGACAGAGGCAACTTGACTACCTTTCTTCTGCTGCTGCGTTCTGGTCTTGAAGTATCTAGTGTTACATTTCTAACATACAACTGCAACCTGATTCTCTGTTTTCCCCAGCTCCTCCCATTTTACTTTGTGCTAGTCTAGTGGATCAAAATACAACACATAAAATAACCTTCCCCACATGTATCGCATTTATTCATTTAGTCCTTCGGTCTGTTGCTGTGGATAGTGCAGACTCCTCATCCTCAGGCGCCTTCATCTACCTATATCTCCATGTCCATCCCCAATGCTTTTCCTCTCAGCCTTTCTTTCTGACTGCCCTTTTGGGTTGGTTTATTGCTTCCATCCTCCCATACGTCATTTGCATGTCCCACACGACATGCCCTCTCCCCCCTTCATCTAATGCTGAGTTCTGTTTCTTTGCTTCCTCTTCACCCCTTTAACGTCCACCAATGTTGTTCCAATTTTCCTTGTTTATTCCCACCACTTCTTGATTTCAAATCTAGTAGATTATGTAGCCTATTGGCACTGCTTTTGATTTTATGATCTTTATTGAACTGACTTCCATTACCTGCTGTGTATAATTTCTTTTTGTGGTTACATTATGAATGCTTTATATCCTTGCGAGATGATGATGTTATCTACATGTTTGGATTAAGTAGGCAAGTGATGTAAAACACGGGCTATTTTCATAGCTGTAAAGCAAGTGTCTTTTTCTCCTTAGTGAAGGCCAAAATGTGCGGTGAATATCTGAAGAAAGCCTCACAGAATATGGATGAAAAGGTTGCCGTTTTCCTAAAGTGCATTTTGAGAGATTAAAGAATCCTTATGATCAGGTAGTCTAGAGAGGCAGGTCTTCCCCTGTGTCCTGGGAACACCCCTCATCCTAATGAAGCATCATGAGACAGGGCAAGCCTCCAGAAGTGTTCTGTATTCAGAATTGAAAGTGCTTTATATTCAGCAGCCAATGTCCCAGTTTTCCCCCACCTCCTTTGGGAGAATTGTGCTCCATACTGCTCACCAGAAGGAGTTTCCGTGAATCTAGCAAGGCAAAGGCGCTGTGGTGGTGGCTGGCTCTTTTGGGAAAATGAACAGTCAAAAGAGACCTGAATGTGTTAAAGAGCATTAGATAGTAATTAAACTTGACACGGTTGCAGTTAAATCCCGACTCATTTCATTACATATTTTAAAAATATCTTACTCGTTTGCTAAAATTATGATGCTTTGTTGCGAGAAAAGGAGTATAGTGTACTGTGCAGAATAATAGGAGTATGTCCAGGCATGCAATCACTCTCTGCTTTTACAGGCGAGAAAAGTGAGTTGTACTTACGTTCGGGAATGGTTATTACTTAGGCAACAATATCCTTCTCACTCTGCGAAGGAAAAAAGGTTGAGACCTGTAAAGCAAAAGAGACAGTAGATAACGCCGCGTGAGCGGTGCAGCCCACAGTGCTGCCTCCGGCACGAGTGCAGCTGCCTCAAATACGCCTCGACTCATCCTCGGGCAGCTGGGTGGTAACGTCATGTACAGCCACACCGCTTCAGACATACAGACAATAGCCTGCGTGCTGTCTTGTCTCACAGAAGGCAGTTCTGCCAAAATTCGGCAGAGTGATGTGAAACAGCTTCACTTCTCGTCCACAAGCTGAGATAAATCAGGAGGGATGGATGTGCTATATACACAGAACCCACTCAGCTGAAAGAAGTGAGAGCAGGGCAAGGATTTTAATCCTGGCAGGGTGGGCATTTTCATATCTGAATAAAATGAAGTATTTATAGCAATATACTGACACAATTTTTATTTACTGTAATTTGAGCCAGTGTTCAAACCATTTTTTCCTGAGCCAACAGAAAGGAATTTTTGGAGAGCTAGGGGACAAGGTAACTTTCCAAAATCAAACATAGATTCTGCAAAAGAGAGGGAGGAGGGATGTTCTGACTGCAGCAGTGCCTGTAATGTCAGAGGGAGAACACAGGTTTACTCTTATCTGTTTTATCTATCAATACATTTGAACACAGTTATTATCACCATGAGTTACTGTGTGATTACCGTTGCTCCCAACAGAGTTCCTGTTTCATTGCTGTTTAATTATGTGCATTATTTCAGCGTAACTATGCAATTTAATTCATGTCACTTGGAAATAAATGTTTCAGGCGAGGCAGTGTCATAACACAAGAAGCTTCATAGCCAGAGTATGGCTGCTGGAAAAGTATACAAAGTCATTTGTTGCTCTAACCTACCGCTGTCTTTTGGGGGAATCATAGACAATAGTTGTGAATATCCTTTGTGTGACAGAGTCTGAAGAAACTGAAGTGCCAACAGAAGCAGGAAGGTGAAGATGTTTAGTAAATTCTTCTCCTTGGATCCAGCTACAGTAAGCAGCTGCATTTGTTGCCAACATAAGAGCCTTTTTCCAGGGAATACTTCAAAATAAATCTCAGTTCTGGGGATCACTGTTTAGCTCTTCTATGTGTTTTGCCGAGCACTGTTTTCTTGAAACAGCCATGATTTTAGGGTCATGACAACCAATGCAGTTTTGACCTGTTAAAGATTTCATCTGCTAAAAAAAATGGAAAAATGTGAAATGCAACAGCTCCTGTGATTTCTTAGCCAAGAGATTCTCTTGTGAT
>VZSC01011769.1:172551-206045 GCA_013398225.1 Steatornis caripensis | reverse complement strand
GAACTTCTTTACTGTGAGGGTAACAGAGCCCTGGCACAGGCTGCCCAGAGAGGTTGTGGAGTCTCCTTCTCTGGAGATATTCAAAACCCACCTGGATGCATTCCTGTGCAACCTGCTCTAGGCTAACCTGCTTTAGCATGGGGGTTGGACTAGATGATCTCCAGAGGTCCCTTCCAAACCCTACCATTCTGTGATTCTGTAATATTCTACAGTTTCTGGATAAACTATAGACAATAACTACCCTATAAACCAACATGAAAAGGTATATATTGTAATGAATGTAGGAAATGAATATGTGCTTGAAATCAGTATATCAAATTAGAAAGTGAGAGTAAATGTTAGTTTATATCATTTTTGCTTATTCTCATACTAGCCATATGGAGACAGAATGATGCGCAAGTGTCCTAACATGGTTTTGTGATTTGTTTTTGAGAGACATAATTATAGAAGACTAAAAGTAAAGTAACAGTATACTATTCCCGTTGTGAATTTTCTTTTTTCTTCTACTTTTCTATATTCAGATTAGGTAGTGAATTGATTCTGCAAAATGTGAGAATGAGTATGTTGAAAAGTCAGGTAGCAGTCTGTACAAATAATTTAATTAAATAAACTGCAGGAATGATCCATTTCATATTCCCTACAAAATAACATCTCAGATCAGGTATAAAGTAACTCCTCGTGGACTTGTGGCAATGGTTCATGAGCAGAAGAAAACAGAGATATTGAAATTAGGGTGATTGTTAAGTGTTAACTGTGAAGTAATGTGTAAGTATGATGAGCTGCATCTACCAGTAAACATAGTGGTCTTTTTTTTCCCTTTTCCAAATGTTCTGCCTTGTGCGTCTGATTAAGATCATCAGTTCTTTCCTTCTTAGTGTGTGTTCCCTGCCTGTGTGACACATATCAGCCGTATGATTCCCAGTGCTGAAAGCAGCAACAGAAGTCAGAGGAAATGTACCGCGCTGGGTTTGCTGTGCTGCAACTTGCTGCTTTGACCTGGTGTCCTGGAAAACAACGCGCCAGGGGCCAATTGTCAGCAGCCAGTTCTCACCTCATCCAGGAAATTCCCAACTCTCTGAAGCTATCCAAGTGTAGAACTGATAGAAAAAAGAGAAGATAATGATTGAATCTAGAAAGAGTCATTAAAAATCAGTGGTGGCAGTGATGAGCCTGGCTCTTTTAAAAGAAGTACCGCAGCAGGAGTAAGATGCCTTACTTCAGCCAGGATGTGCCAGCTGCCTGTGACATTTTCTTGTCTCTATTATTTTGTGATAAATAGAAAATTGTCCCATGAAGGCAGATACCCAAAGAGACAGTAGTTTTATCCCCAGAAACTTCACAGATTAAACCTACACTTTGAGATTTATTATTTATAGACCCAAATGTGGTATCTGTGCTGGCAGTAAATGATGTGTAGAGGTGTGGCATCAAAAAAATGTTTGGGAAGTTTGGAAAAGGAACCGATGAGTTGTCTGGTATCGAGGAAATTATGTTCTTGTATATATTGATAAAATCACTATTTCAATATATTTCTGCATAATGCTCATGAAAAAAAAGTGTATTTCTATGACATCCACTACAGGATGTTCAATTTTGTCTGAGAAGGAACAGGTACACTATTAGCTTTGGGTATGTGAGGGTGTAAGGAGAATAGTATCTCTTTGTGCTTGACCGTCTCCATCTTCTTTGGGTGTCTGAGCCCTGCAGAACGAGTAAGAAGCAGAAAGTGCAGTTGTACTTCTGGTGCTGCACTGGAATAGAAGAATAATTTCTTTAGGGCCAGGTCTGTTTTCTTAGTACTGACTGACCATGTGCTCGGTGACCTTCCACAGAGGTTTCTAGATGCTGCTGCAGAACAAGTAAAACCAAGTGTATAATAATAGGTCCGTCATCAGTTCTGGGAGTGTCTGTGCCAACATCGTACCCTCGCTCCTGTATCTTAACACTTTAAGAAATGGGAGATAAATTGCCATTAGAGTTCCTGTTGTTGCTAGTGTTAGTGCTACAGCTGCCTCGGAAGGTTCGGCTCCAGGAGGAGGTTTGGGTTCTGGATTCAGTGCTAGGAGCACACTCTCAGCTGAGAATCTCCTGGTCATGTTGCACAGCTATAGTCAGGTAAATCCAGAATCTCTTACGGGAAGATTCATCGCACTTTATTTTAACCATCTAAGAGTCAGGTATGTGATATAAGTTTCAGCTTTCTCTGTAGCTGATGAAGGGAGAACCGGATATCCAAATTACCTGCTGCAAATGCTTGTCTGACCCCTGTAAAGAAAGCCCATATGACTAGTTTGGACAAAATCTCTAACTTTTAAAATTACATGAGATAAATCCCACACTTAAAGTCAAGAGTCTACCTTTGAACTTACAGTACACAAGACAGTAGACTTAGAAAGAAAGAAGAAAGAAGGAATTATTATTCTTGCTATCACTTCATTTATTAAACTTCATCTCTGTGTCATCTCATTAAGGTTTGAGATACTGGAGTGCTGCGAGCCCAGGTTATCTATAAGAAAAGCCTTTTAAAGCATTTTATGTTCCATGATTTGCCACACTTATTATAAAACAACCTCTAAAACCATATGCAATGTGTGCAATCTGCAGCTGAGAATGAGTAAGAAGAAAGTAAACAATGAAGTTTTATTTAATTTTCCATATTGGAAGAAAATAAGCACAAGGACTGCTGTTTCCTCCCGTGAACTAAAAAAAATCACAAAGTCTTTAAAAAACTACATATTTTTAACTTCGCATTCTGGTTGTGCTGATACACACATCAGTCCTCGTAATTATAAGCAACTTTACTTCATGGCATTATCCTTAATCTGTGAGTAAAATCAATTTTCAAAATAAATTAGACGCATGTAAGGACTGAACTAGCTGATAATAAAATAAATTATCTTGTCTGAAAGTGATTTGGATGACTGGTGTTGAAACAAGCAAACTAACCCTGCGCTCCCTTGACAGAGGAATTATTTCCTCAGCACTCTAACCCACTGAAATTGATGTTTTGAGTTCAAGATTGTATATCGTCTATAGTAGTAACAGATTGGCATAGTTGCTTAGTAATATGTAGAATGTAAATACTGTATTTATGTTTAAAGACTTCTGTTGCACATGAAGAGCATGATGAGTGGTTGTGTGCAAATACCCTTGCTGCAATTTTTTCTTCATTATTTCTTACTAACAAGAGAAAAGGCCCAAGAGGCAGGTAAAATACCACAAGATGAAACTCAGATCTAATATGAGAACTTTTAGTAAAATTAGAAAGGTGAACAAAAAGGTCCAAAAGTTAAAGATCTTTAGACATTACAATTTAAATCTTAAAAAGAAAAATCTTTTAATTGTAAGCATTGTTAAACATTGGAAAAGATTTGCTAAAATAAATTATGAAATCTTACTTAGAATCATAGAATCATAGAATGGTTTGGGTTGGAAGGGACCTTTAAAGGTCATCTAGTCCAGCCCCCTGCAATGATCAGGGACATCTTCAACTGGATCAGGCTGCTCAGAGCCACATCCAGCCTGACCTTGAGTGTCCCCAGGGATGGGGCATGTACAGCCTCTCTGGGCAACCCGTTCCAGTCTTTCAGCAGCTCGTCATAAAACATTATTCTTTATATCTCATCTGAATATACCCTCCCTTAGTTTAGAACCACTGCCCCTTGTCCTATCACAACAGGCTGTGCTAAAAAGTCTGTCATCATCTTTCTTATAGGCCCCCTTTAAGTACTGAAAGGCCACAATAAGGTCTTCCTTGGAGCCTTCTCTTCTTTCGGCTGAACAACCCCAGCTCTCTGAGCCTTTTCTCGTAGGAGAGGTGCTCCATCCCTCTGATCGTTTCTGTGGCTCTCCTACGGACTCCCTCCAACAGGTCCGTGTCTGTCATGTGCTGAGAACTCTAGAGCTGGACGCAGCACTGCAGGTGGGGTCTCACCAGAGCAGAGTAGAGGGGCAACCCTTATTGGAGGGTTTTTAGCATTTTGAGATGATACCATATAGTAGATCTTGTAGGATATACCAAGGTCAGGTAGGGAGAAATATTCAGGTGATCAGTCACCCTTTTTTAGTGACTTTTAGAATTAAAAAAATAGCAGATCATCTCCTGTATTTAAAATAAGTAAAATCCATGTACTCGGGAAAATCGTAAGTGAAAAAATGGAAGACATGTTGCCCTGAATGTTAGGAGTACGTACATCTTGCGTCAAGTCTTGGGACCCAGACGTGAAAATTCTAGATAATTAGAAATTTTACAAAAACATGTTGCCACAATAGGGAGAACCCAAACCAAGAAAACTCATAAAGAATTTTCTGAGCAACTAGTATGATCATTCAGATACTAAAACCCAGAGTATTTATTCGGAGTAGGTTTTTACAAACATTGTGCAACAGGACTGGACAGGAAAGAAGTTGGGAAGAGAGAAGGAGCTGAGCTCTGTGTGTGTATGTTCATGTGCAGCTGAGCACTCTTTACCCTTTCCTAGGTGGTGAGAATTTCCTTCACTTTTCTCCTAACCCCGTCCGCATTTCTGCCAAAAAGTAATGTATTATAATGTCTACACTGGACAGTATTTTCCTGGCACCTTATTTATACAACATAAAGTTTCCTTTTTCCCTGTTTCAATTCCTCTGATTACCTTCCCAGTTGTATCACAAGCAGTTTTCTAGTCATGCCATCCCCTCTCCCTAGATATATCGATTTCTTTTCATCATGATAATGTCCAAGCAGCCCAAGATCACTTTGCCATTCCCACGAAGTAGCCTAACACCTCCTTCCTCCCTTTTTCACAGTGTCCCAGGCTTCATCCCTGGGATGCTCTTACCGTGTATCTTCTCTGCATCTCAAGCTCCCGATCCTCAAATCCCAAACTGACCAAGTGACTATACTTTCTCCATCCATACTCAGCCTTTTTCCTGTCTGTAGCAAGCGCATATAAAAGACAGTTAAAGAAACCCTGTAGTGTCATGAATAGTGTTTCCTTAAATGTATTTTTGAATGAAGACCTGCTCCCTAACAATAACAGACAGTGGTTTTGGAAATAAGACACAAGAAGTGAACCTGTATGGTGGCTATATTGAAAACTTTTGTGTTACCTTAATATTTATAGATATGCATAATTTCCTTATCAAATTGGAGATGGACATGAGAGGGAGAACCAGGAGCAGGGTGCATAGAGGCTGCAAGACCATTTGAGTGGGCAAGTGATTAGGACATGGAAAGATGAGAGGTGGAGGGAGATCCATGCAGGATTGATACAAGGGTGATCAGCTACTGATCTGATTTTAATTTTTCTTTTTATGACTTAAGTAATACAACGGGAGTGTATATGGGCTGGAAAATCTCTCTGTCTCTGTGTTCTTCCAGTAGTGTTTACCATGCAAAATTAAGTCATTTGAAAGCTAGTTCATTTTTTAAAGATATATGGAAAAGTTGGACATTTCCAGAATTAAATATATACAGGGTTAGGATGCACTAAAGAAACGTTCTTATTGTGCCTTTCTTTTCCCTCTTCTGATGACATTTTTTGAGATGAAAATGACTGCCTCAGGTAGTTTCTGATTGTTATGTTCAGACATCCTTTTGGTATCTTTTCTCTGAATGTGTTGGATATTTTATATTATAATCTCTCACAGGCTTGTGCAGGGACGTAAAGGTGTACTACTATAATTTTGTAGCTCACATGCAAGTAGTGGTAAGGCTTTCAGATATGTCTATCTTACTTAGGCAGTGTTTCTTTCAGATGGTTTAGTTAATAAGACAACTATTTTCCGCTCAGAAGGTGGAAGCCTATATTCCTGCATAGGTCTTCATCAGTGAACAAATTCACCTCACGAAACTGAAATCTAATCCAGAAAGCTGGAAGTGAATAGATTTCCACTCTCTTTAGCTTTATCAGCTACTTAAGAAGTCAGACAAGCATGAGAGGTGTTGCAGAAACACCTGGAGGGAGAATGACACTGCCCAGCTGGAGAATATCGCTTGGAGAAGGGATGACAGGGCCACCTTCCAGCAGCTTTGGTTCTTATACAGGATCCGTGATCTCATCAGCTGTGTAGAGTTTTTCTTGAACTTTGCGAAGACTTCTTAATACATTTCAGCACTGTTGAAAAGTCTGAAACTTGTTTGCAGAATTCACGGAAAAATGCTTCAACTAGTCAGAATCAGATGATAGCTTTTTCTCCAGTTAAAAATATAAATCGCAAGAAATGCACCCAGAACACAGGGCAGGAAGGGTGTTTGAGATGCCACGAAGTCCATCCTCATGTCTAAAGCAGGACTAGAACTGATGAAATGTTCTTTTCTTCTCATCCACAGTTTATCTAACAACACATCCCTTTCCTTCTTCCTTTCCCTACTTCTACTTCTCCCCTTTCTCTTGTAGGTACAACTTCAATCAACTGATCTTCTTCCTTGCACTCTTAGCCTGCCCTTCCTCACTCTCCAAACTTAGTCACAGCGGCATGGTACTTCACTTAGAGCGTGAACATTTCTTGCTGATCTTTTCACAAACCCTTTGTCTCCCCCTTTCTCCTCCGTGCTGTTTACATATCGCTGGTCCACACTCTGCGCACGACTGAGAATGAAAGGTTCGCTGGTTGCCACACCTGACAAGCAGTCTGCAGATCTTTTTCTGCTCAGCCAGACATCTGAAACCAGATTCATAACAGATTGCAGCAGAAAGTGCCATTATAAAGCATATTGGATAGGTGTGAGAAACAGACATTAACTCAGTAGAATTAATAGTGCTGGCGGCATTAAAAATGCATGCCATGAAATGCCTAAGTGGTCCGTAACATCTTTTGAGTCCTAAGGTGGAAAGAGTCAGCTGCATATGATATGGCTATTTGCTGCTAGAGGCCCTTGTTTTTCTGTATTCGTATTTAAGAACCGCAAAGAAACTGCCATCAGGTTTGTGGTTCAGTCATTCCAGGCTGTGAGCAAATACGTAATTCTTGCCTTATCAGTCTGAAATTACTTCTTTTGATGTAGCAATGTAGATTTTTACATAGTGTTATCCTGTAAAATATCAAAGTAGACCACTTTTCAGAAGCTCTGCCCTTCTCTCTAGTTGCTCTTGTTTGCTTCTTTGAAAGGCTTCTCTTCTCATTACATGAATTAGTTTTTAAAAACGAAGTTACCTGACCATACTTGTAGCAGCATAACAGTGCCTTCTGGACCTGCTCCTGTCACTAAGGGGAGTGGTGATTTATTTTTTTCCCCAAACTTGAACTGGGAAGGGAACTTACTTTTTATCTGTAACCAGTTTTCTGCTAGTGCTGTAATCCCGTGTCTATCTATGAATATGGAATTTAGGAACAATAAAAAAGATATGTGTGTAAGGATTGATTTATATATATATGATATTTTAATACTGACATAATTTACATTCTTTAGTTATATGGATAGATTCTTCCTCCTCTCTTTGGTTTTATAAAACCTGCCTAATTTAGTCTGAAATGTTTTAAAACCAAAGGCAAGAATTTTAAGGGGATCGGTACGAAAGTGCAACTTGATTATGGGCATTCATCTGTTACATTGCCTGTTTATGTCTCAATCTGTGAAGATTTTTTAAGTGTAGCATTACAGGACGTAGTGGATTTTTTATGGGCAGTACAGATACTACTGCGAAATGTTACGATTTTTTGATCCTTAACCATTGTTTCTGGAAAATTTTAAGCTAAAAAGATTGAATGGGAAGTGAACCTGGTAGCAGCAATGTACTACTTCGCTTTTCTCATGAGTTTGCTTACAAGTGTCCATACTGTCAGTTCAGTCTCAGGAGAGACCTGTGAGAATTAGACAGCTGTGCTGTCTAAAAATTTTATCTGTACTGAGCATGCGCCATCTTCTCACAGTGCCGTTCTGTACCTAGAGTGCATATTTGCTGTTTTCCCAGAAAAAGAACAGTTACATCCTGGATTTGCGGAGCTGAATTTTCCCGTGGTGTTTCACCTTTGCTCCTAGTCTTGCTTTTACAGACCCCAAAGAGCAGTCTTGTATGCCTGGAGGAGATAAATGAGAAGGCATGCGTCTGGGGCCGGCAGAGCCTGCAACCTTTACAACAGTATCAGCAAATGGAGGATAAAGAGTAAAAAGAAAAAAAAAATTATTGTCAAACCTGTTTGACCTTTATTCACCTCTAAGTGCTTGACTTTACAAACTTAAATTTTTATTTTCTATGTGGGTCTTTTTAAAAATTCTATTTTGGAGGAGAGAGAGTTAACATATACATATACCTAAGCATGAAAGGAAGGACAGAAATGTGTTCTGGAAACAAAGTAATTCTCAACTGTGATCATTAGTTTTTCTTTGTGTGATTCAATAAAGATTCTTTCCAAATGTATAAAACAATTGGAGCTGATTAGACTATAAGATGATAAACACTTAATGTTTGGATAGTTGTTTTGCATCCGGACCTGTTTGATGAGAATTTGTTGGCCTCTGTGAAATAAGTTGGTCTCACTGCATTCCTAAAGGGCATATGTTCGATTCATAATTATCTTTATCAAAAAAACGATCATGTCAGCAGAGAAGGTAGTTTTACAGGAACATAGCTTAAATTACTTTTGTTCTCAGAGGGCAGGAATGAAACAGGAGTCAGTGAAGGAAGGCCAGCACTTCTATTACCCGTGCTGCTCTGGTTTTGTTGATGCATATAAAACTTGATTTTGCAAGGCTGATTCTTTAACCTTCGCATTTTGAATGCAGAAGGTATGATGTAAATTCATCTTCAGTTTACCTACTAATTTAAAAGTGATTCATTTCAAACTCTTACTTTTCAGAGGAAGGAAACAAAGGTTATGGACCTGTTTTTGAGGAGCAACCCATTGATACCATCTACCCAGAAGAATCTTCAGATGGACAAGTTTCAATGAACTGCAGGGCTCGAGCAATTCCTTTCCCTACTTACAGGTAACCTATCTTATTTTGATTTTCAGGTCTTATGTATTTTTCTTAGTGAGTGGTTCAGGTTGTGGTATTAAATGATTGACTGTTTTGATAGGTCGATACAAAGTCTTCGAGGCAGGAAAAAATTGGGAGAGTTGCAATTTTTGAGTAAGAATCAGCCTTAATTCAATCTATCAAAATGTCTACACAGTGTTGAAAATAGTACATTCCTGTTGCATTAAAGGTTTTCAGCTTTTGAAAGGAACACTGATCCAAATGCAAAAAATTATTGAGAGGCTATCTTTCTAACTTAGGTTAAGGATAACTGAGGTTCCAGTTCTTGTTCTTCTTGATTCAGAACAACTTTTTAATCCTACTTTATGCTGAAAGGAGGACTGACTTTTTCACCTGGATAGTCTCCTTCCTCTGTTGCTTTTGTGTCCACCATATTGTAGAGAGACACTCATGAGTGTATCAGCTATGCTACTGAAGACATGAAAAAATTTCTTCTGGGAAAATGTTTCCACTGGTTTTAGTAGAGATTCACGTGGGGCCCCTTTCACAATAATTATGTTCGTATTAGCAGAGCAGTTCTGTTTCATTGTGGGACCTTGGGCCATCCATATGAGTTCCTTGGCTACTGTCTACTCATTATGTGCAGGGAAGTGTACTTCAGATTGTCATTATGAAGACCATGACTAATTTACAACCTAGTCATGGGCAGAAAACTATTGTCATCATACTAAGTACAGACACAATTTTTTGCCATCAAAAGAGCTCCATTTCATGAAATTAACCTATGACCCTGTGATCTGATACTTATGTGAGTATGCCCTGTATATCAGTATACCCTGATACTCACTTATGTGTCTTCCTATACTCTGGTAGTTGAGTCTGCTGGCCATTCTTCTAAGTTTGTTACAATAGCGTGGTCAACTGTGGTGTTCTTCTATCAAAACAGCTCAGCTAGTCTTCATTGCCATTTTTTTAAAATATGCTTCCAGGTTGTCTACATGTACAGAACCACTTGTGATTGAAGGACTGAGGGGAAACTAGAATACTCCTTTTGAATATGATCCCTGGCTCTAGTATCTTTACAAGTTTTTCTCCATGGCATTTTGCTGTTGCACTTGGTTGCTCTCACCATGCTTGGAAAGGACTGGAAGTGTGGAGAGATCAGATACACTTAGATTCGGTACCCTTCTGATACACTTACCCATCACTTCCAGTCTGTCCAGAGATTCCCCTACCTGTCTACAAGGCTATGTATGTGATTACAGCCTCTACGTAAATTTTAGCATTCTTTTTCATCTGTCATGGGCTCTGCAAAAAGTGAATTAATAGAGTCACTCTGGAAGAATTGTCTCACACCTCCAGAGCTCTTCTATCTAGGAACAGATCTGATAATTATTGCAGATAGTTGATATGATAATTGCAATAGAGGATAAAGCCACTTTCCTTATTTCTTGGCATCATTATTTTAGTCTACCTCAATATATTTTCTTCATTTCTTAGGTCTCCAACAACTCATGAGCCAAAATTCTCCTGTTTCAGAGGTAGATAAGTCCTTTCTGCCATTTTTGTTCTTTCTGACCATTCACCGCCTTAGTCTTCTTTTAGAAGTTCTTTATTTTCATTGTTTGTTAAGCATTCACCCACTCTCCCTTCTGTATTTCATGGTCTCTCACCCTTGCTAGAGTTCAAATACTCACTTAAGCTTCTGGGAACCTATTATTTTTCCCCAGTCATTGCTGGAGCCTTCAACACTGCTGTGAAAGGCAACATACTTTAATGAGGACAAGATATGAGTCCTTTAGTCCCCAGTCCTGTCTGCAAATGATGGACCTCAGACTACTGCGCTGTTTCTCCCGAGATGACTTTTTTATGCAAATACACACTGGTGATTTCCAGTGACCTTATTGTGTAGCCCTCCTACCATCTTTGGAGATTTCATAGGTCTGTTGTGGTTTTAGCATTTCTAAGGTTTCTTCAAACACATTCTCTTTCTGTAGACTCTCTTCAGATACAACCTCTTGGATTGTTCGTCACTCATCTGTAGATATCTTTACCTCTATATTCCTGCAGTTTTACATCTCAGCTGTAAGAAACTCAGATAGCTACACATTTTACTAACACACATTCCCAAGCTGCTAGGCAGTTTATAGAAAAAAAAAATACAAATATTTGTTTGCTGCTCTGAAGAGAGACAACTTCTTTTAAATCCAGTGTGTCCAACTGGATGTCATGAGGCATCTCACTCTGCACTTTCATGTATGAGAAACACCATGCATGTGAGAAGTCCAGCTGAACCTGGTGGGAACTGCCCATGTGAATGAAGTTACTCACAGAGCTTTTGTGGACTGGAGGAGCTGCCATTTAAAAGGCAAGGTCTGAGCAAGCAGATCGCATGACTGCTTGATGTGCACGCACTTGAATATCTTTCTTAAGGTTATTTTTTCATACTGCAGAGTAATCGTGTTTTACAAATATGTATAAATAATAATAAAATAATAAATAAATAAATAATACTGTACTCAGAGGAAAAAGTTGATACATCGTAGAAATGTGGTTGGTTTGATGTTTAAATTAACAAATTCAGAAGAAAACAATTTTTAATATATATTTTTAATTCTTACTCCTCAGTTACACATTTTATGCAATGTTTTCCTAATCTCTTTCATTGCAGCATAAGCTGTCCTCGTGACAGTTATTCCCAGGTGTTTCTGAACAGGGGATTTATTATTTGTAACACAGACGTGGTCTATCTCACAGGACTGAAGTGATACCTCTAAAATGCTGTAAAACCTAAATGCTATTTACGGCATCTTGAAAATCCTGCCATTTCGTTATTGGTTTTTAATTCATTTTTTGTTAATACCGCTTTTATTATTGTTTCTTTCTATCACAATTGCAATTTCAGCTTCCAAACGAGTATGTGGTATATTTTGGTACATCTTCAGTAAGGAAGTAACACATAGGGTACGCGCTCTCATTTTCAAGTGCTAATGCCTGTTGTTACCTTGTGACCAAAATAAATTATTGTCATTGAAAGAATTTTATTATCTCTGAATGCATTTAAGTGGCACGTTTCCTGTTTGTGCTCAGGAGAGGTGCGGTTCCTTTCAAAGAAGGTTATGGGCTCCCCCTTGTGGAGACTGCAATGGACAGAAATACATATTTAAATCATGAATATCGGTTCCCTCTCTTCGTTTTGTACCTTTGTTGAAGTCAGTAGAAGTCAGTAAGGGCCAGACCTGGTCCACCGAGTTCCTCTCGTAGTCCCTGAAGTGAAAGTTAGAGTGACTCAGTGAACCGACTACAGGGTTTTACAGTAATTAAGGTGGGAGCATCCAGCAATTTTCTGAATGTAGTAAGTAGGTCCTAAATCAGACGTGCCACTGGTTTTTGCGCTGAATTCACTGGCACATGAGTTTTGTACAAAACATTTCATCCACTACAGCAAGTTTTCAAAAAGCTCTTAAAAATTTAAACAGTCCATACTTTAAAGTTGCAGAGGGAGTATTTTCTTAGCCACTTTGGCTTTGGGTAACTATTTGAGGATACGTTTATAATCCCAGTGCCTGATCACTAGCTAGCTCACTCACAGCCAGCTCAAGCATCCATTACTGCATGGCCAGTAATCAAGTTTTAACCTACGTCACATCTCTGAGAAGGCTGAAGCAGACTGAGACTGTTATGTTTAAAAGACCTATGAAGTTCTTAAAATTTGTGGCTCTTGCTAAAGAAAAACTTAAAATACATATAGAAGTATGTTAATAACTTCCTGTATAGTTTATCACAATTTATGAGCACTTTTTTCATATCGTATTTCTTACCAGGTTGGTTTTTCTGGGCCAAATCTTATGTCTGGCTTTTCTTTTTTAATAGGTGGAAACTCAACAACTGGGATATTGATTTAACAAAGGATCGCTACAGTATGGTGGGAGGCAGACTTGTTATCAATAACCCGGAGAAATCAAGGGATGCTGGAAAATATGTCTGTGTAGTGTCAAATATCTTTGGAACTGTCAGAAGCAGTGAAGCCACTCTGAGTTTTGGATGTAAGCCGATATTTATGTCAAATTGTAGAAACATTATGGTTAGCTTGAAATGCCCCACATGTTACACTGTGGTGTCTTCTGCTAACACGCGCTATAGCTCTATTACTCTGTAAAAACAGTATCTTAAGTGCCTTAGTCTGCAGAGATAAACACAAAATAAGTTTTGTAAGCGTTATGTTCTTTAGCATTCAGCTGACATGACAACCTTCTCGGTGAATTGTTATTAAATTCTTATTTGAAGAGACTTATGGAGCCACATCGTGAGGTAATAATGTCCAGACCCTCTTTAAATCATGGTAGAACCCGAGGAGAAATAGTCACGGAGGAAAGATGCAAGTGGGAGCATATGGTGATGAGCCGCTGCTGCCGTGCAAACACAGGCGTGCTCCCTGACTCCTAGGCTGCAATGAAGACCTTGCTGGGGGGCATTTCTGTCAGCTTCAGACTTTCATGAGCTAGTCTTGGGACTGCGTGCATATGCACAGACCTGCGCTGTCAACAAATACATGCGTTGTAAAGGATACTGCATGAAGAGTAACATAGAATTTTATCAACTAAAGACAGAGTTTGGGATTTTTATTTGATTTTACCTTAAGATGCTTTTTTCCCTGGATATAGTTTTTCATCAGAGGACAAAAAAAAGGAATCCACTCTTATCTGTTGAACATTCACAAAGTCCTGTGCGCCCTTTAATCCTGACAGTAAGTGCTTAGTGCCCCTCTTGTCTTTCAGCAGCTTCTGTGCTCAGGATTCACTCCTTTCTGTATAAGATCAGAGATGAAGTGAAGAGTTCTGCTTTCTGCTAGTAATTGTAAGACTGTGGGACCACGTGTATCAAGGAAAATCAGAGGCTGTAATGAGCTGGTGGATCACATCACAGTTGATCTAGTCTTAGTCTGTATTTTACCCAGTGTATTTTCTAGAATGAATAGAAGACAATGTATTTCCTTCTAATGGGGATGACATCAAAATTCAGTTTACAGGATCTCTATTTATACCTAAAGCAGGCATCAGTGGCGCCAGTCTGAATGACCAGTAGGATAAAAGCTGGAACAGCGGCTATAGCTGCTCAAAATGGAACCAGTGCACATAATAGATGAAAAAAGTAGAATCAAAACAGTCTGAGGCATGTTTTCCTGCCTACATGAGCTCAACGTTGATAATTAGTGTACTGGACAATGACACTGCACAGAACATTAGTATGTAATATTTAAATGATAATAGAGCAAAGAGATGAGGAATAGAACTTCAAAGATAGCTGGAAACTGATAAATACCTGTTAAAAAATGGTACTGTAATGCTTCTTTACACTGTTGTGTTTCGTCACTTCTCCTTTCTATGATCACCTATAAAAACTATTTCCTTCCACAATCACTATTTCTAAGGAATTAAATATAGAGTTGCTAGAATTAATATAGAAAATGTCTGCTCGCTAGTGGAAGTTTTTGTTCCTTTGCTTGTGCATAAACTGATTGAAAAACGGTAACAACCATTTAGAAGAGTTCAAAAAAGTCTTGACCAGCTGTACACGAGCAAGACATTTTATTTTTGTCTTACTGTCAAATTTACTGGAATTATGGAACAAAAGCCACATTCTGTCATAAACTTCATGTCAATTAATCCATCTGAGAACACTATCTTTGGTAGAACTGAATCTTTTTAGATCGAGTGCTTTAAAACCCATTAAAATCTTTTTAAGCTGCTACACAAATACTCCTGAAGGAAGGAATTTTATCCTGCAGGAGTATTTAGTGGCATTTGGATCTGTGCGGAGCAGAATCGGAAGCTGATATACTGCTCTATTCGGTGGGAAACAGTTTCAGAGTAGTAAAACACCGTAATTTCAGAGCAGAGAGTCTGCGAGAACGACAACGAAGAGAAATTTTCACACTTGCTAGATGTTAGTTGTATGCTTAGAGGCAGGCAGTGATTATGCTGATTCTTTCATTCTAGCTAAAAATGCATGTCTTCCAATTAAGAGTTCATGGAATCACACTTATTATAATTATTGAGTAATAACCAAGTAGTGCTTATGGAAAGAAGATACCAAGACTCAGTCAGGGTACAGAGCATTCCATCAGTGGGAAGAAGGTATACAATTACATCTTGATAATTGTATAACTTTCCTGCTCATGGCATAGACTAATGTAATATTTTACATATACAAATTGTCTGTCCTATGTCTATAAATTTGTGGCAGCTATCCAAAAGTTTCAAAGGTTATTCAAGAACGCTATAAACAAAATGTCTACACTTAAAATGGAAATTTAAAATAGCTAAAATGGCTTAAAAGCAATGATAGATTTTCCTTTCATCAAACCTTACACCATCCATATGCAAAGCAGTACCAAATTAGCAACAGATTTGTTAATAATGATTGTAATTTTTATTTTTTCCTATTCCTGCAAGAGATTTTTAAACACTAATCTGATCCAAAAAAAAGCAGAAGTGAATAACAGTGGCAAGTTTACAAGATGATCAAAATGTCTACAACAAGGAAATTGATGTTTGCAGGAAATATATATTTTGAAGATAGAAAGTAGTTCTGTAGTAAGGTCCATGCTGGCAAATGGAATGGGAATATACCCAAACTACTGCAGATGTTATATGAATACAGATATTCCAATCTGTGTGAAGAGCTTCCTTGGCTTCGATTACAAAATCTGTCTGGTCTAGCTTAATTCTTACTAAGTCAGTCTGGTATGCTTTATTTCTTTTGTATCAAAGAGTAGTATTCCAAATTAATTGGGAGCTAGTTGTGGAGAACTGAATACATACATTGCAATAAGGCACAGAGTAAAATTATATAAAATACGAATCAGAAGTCCTTAGAATGGCCCACTACCATTTAGGCATTGATCCGGTCAAGATCCAGTCAGTCACTGGAAAGATCTGTGTTACCTTCTGCTCTGTTTGAGCAGACTAAGCATTAGTATTTCAGAAGCTGGGAGAGACATCTTTCTCTGGACACTGACGTAAGTCTCCTAAGAGATTTTTTCATGCGTTCGACAAAGTGTAATGACGTTTGCGTACTAGATTCCTGTAGTCATTCAGGTCTGACAGCTGTGATTGGCCTTGGAAGAGCCCTTTACCTGTACCATATTTAGTAAATGCAGCAGTTGTTAAAAAGTTAAGGAATTAATGATTTTTGGATAATGCAAAGTGACTACTGGATCTAACTAATAACTGACTAATAATAGTCTACTTTTACTCTCTTTTTATATGTAGCTCTGTCCTGATTTTTTCTTTATTGTTTCTGACTGGCTGCCATTCAACTTAAGTTTTAGTTAGATCTCAGAGCCAGCCTTGGGAATTTAGTAGAACTGGATAGTTGCCTGCCATTGAAGAAAGCTGAAGTTATCTGAATGAAGTTTCTAAGATGATTTCTGTGGTAGATTATTGCATTCAGAGGCTGTGCACTTGGCTGTAACGGTTGTATTGTTTGCACCACAGTAACATTTATAGCAGGGCTCCAGTCAGGATCTCTATGATTGCCCTGTGCTTGGTGACATGGAGAAGCTTCACAAGAGACGTTCCCTGCCTCAAGACGTTTATATTTTAATTTCAGACTGAATACACAAAATGAGAGTGAAAATAAGCAGCAAAGTGCAGTTATTGACCTAGCTGCGGTTACTGGTGCAACTGTTGTCTTATCACTGCAAATACCATTACTGTTCTCCCACCATCCGTGGGATGATATTTATCTCCATGAAGGAATTGTTTCTGTATCCTTTTACAACAGTCCCTTTACCATGCTGCATGGGAGTTGGTTTAAAGAGTGTCAGCTAAGGTTTCTCCTGGGATCAGTCACTTCTCTCCCAAACCTCTGGCACAAAAGATGTGTCTGAGCTAGCTGCTCACCAGTCCTTGGCTGCTGGAGTTCTCAGGGAGGGCAGCCAGGTCATTTTAGAGAAGCTGCTTTTAAGTTACAGTAAAGAATTAAACTCACATTTTGGAAAAGCAAGTTGAAAGATTCCTAAAATCCTTTTCCTTTCTCTTCCTGGGATTCCTCCTTCAAATGCAGTTCATCTGACTACTCTTAGGGATCCGGTCTGCACCACGTTTTTTTTCTGTCAGTTATGATGACTGAAATATTGTAGAAAATTAGTTGATAATAGCAAAGTTAAAATTAGCAAAACTGGCATTATGGGTCCACAGGTGTCTGGCTGCCAGATATTGTTGTATTTCTATATTTATCTCTAAAGGGCTGAAAGTAATAATAATAATAAAAAATTTATTGTAGTGAAAAACCCACAGTTTTTGTCCCCTCCCTTTTTTAAAACTAGATCTGGATCCATTTCCACCTGAGGAACGCTATGAGGTTAAAGTGCGAGAAGGTGTTGGAGCAGTGCTTCTTTGTGAGCCCCCTTACCACTACCCAGGTAATTCAGCTCGAAGTGCTTCATTTTCAAGTGCTTAAGAGTGCAAGGCAAAATAACATCTATTTTTAAAACTTCTCGAAGTTTACTTAAAAAGTAACTTTTACGTAGCTTGAGAATTGCCATTTAGGTTAGGTTTCCATTTTGAATATATGCTTGTAGCTGACCGTATGTGAAGGATATTGTTGAATTTGCAAAGTGGTTTTGACATTACAAATGGCATGACTCAAGCTAATCTGGCTAATGGAGGGGAGGCTTGGCCTACCACTCAAAAGACCTGAGTACATGTCGCTGTGTTGCTGTCATCCCAGACTTTCTACTGGCCTTGGATAGGGCCCAGCTTCATCCCACTTAATGAACTCACCTTAACAGAAATGATCACGGTGAGGTAATTTATGTTCTGGAAGTGCCTTTCTCTCGGCAGGAGCTACTGAAGAGCTCTGGTGGGATTATGCACATAACCTCAAGCATCTGCAGTTCCGTCGCAAGGGGTGAATTTGGCTGTTAGCGTCTCTTTTACCTTGTAAAATGGGATAAGGTTTTAGTGTTCATGTTCAGTGTCTAAGTATTGCAAGGAACTGAAGAACTGAGACGTATTTCCAGTTAAAATTTCTAGCTGCAATACTGGCAAGGGCTGCCCAGCTTCTCAGTTGAGTCAGGACAAGACGCAGCTGCCCATCTCCTCCCACCCGGTTCTGGTTCCTGTGGGAAGGCTGTGCCCAAGGGGAGCCGTGCGCACTGTAGCCGGGTCCGCAGTAATCTGCTGTCGTGGCAGCAGTACCCCAGTGCCCAGTGCAGACAGATACTAACTGGCTGCTGAGACACGTATATTCTCTCTCACATAGCTGCCTCTCCTGAAGAAAAGATCTATAAGCTAGAAATCAGAGTGAAGTAATTTATATGCAGACAGTGTACCATGGCTCAAGTAGCTGGTAGTACTTTTTAATATTGATTAGAAAATATTTTCCTGCAGATGATCTCAGTTATCGCTGGCTTCTAAATGAGTTCCCGTTATTCATTGTTATGGACAAACGAAGATTTGTGTCACAGACAAACGGCAATCTCTACATTGCAAACGTAGAAGCATCAGATAAGGGCAATTATTCGTGTTTTGTGTCCAGCCCTTCGATAACAAAGAGTGTATTCAGTAAATTTATTCCACTTATTCCACAGTCTGATCGTAAGTATTTATTGGAAATACTGTGTACATGCAATGTTCTAACCATATTTTTATTTTGCTCACTCATGACTACTTTCAGCTCTGTGAGGAGAATTACATGGTAAGTTATAATGGCTGTTGCATGATGTTATTTAGTTTTCCACATACGGAGGTCCAAATCAATCCCATCCCCAATGAAAAGCCAGTGAAGGAAATCTCCCCAGATTCATTCACAAGATGCCATTCATATCGTTGAGAACAGAGTTCTCATCCCCAGAGTCCCCATCTCTTTTATGTGATAAGCCCCTGTACTCATCCCCAAATTTTTAATATCTTTTCTGGTCTTGGCATTGGTTCAAAGGTGAATGACTGTAAAGCAGAAGCTTTATGTAAAAGTTAATAAACAGCTTCAGGCGTTAATTTTTTTCGCAGGAAATCCGCCATGAAAATGGAAAATCCAACAGGGTCTTACAGGTTTTGTGTCTCATGGCCAATCTCCTAAGACACAACTGCGGCTCTGTGTCACTAGATTATTCTCTGGTATTTCTTCATGAAAACTGTGTGTTTTCCAAGTGGCAACCAAGTTACCTTTTGCCACTTCAGACTGTCAGTTGCTAAGGTCTCGTAAATGAATGATCAGAATTTCAGTGCCCCTTTTATCTGTCAAATTTCCCATATTACAGTGAAGAACTGTGATTGAATTTGGGTAATTACAAATCAGTGATCTTTGTCCAAATTTTCCATGACCAATACTCGCACTGAGATCTTCATCTAGAAGAACTGCAAGAGGAGTCCTACAGGGATCACCAGGAGGTGGATTTGATTACATTTTGCATACCTGTGCCCTCATTAAGCTGTAGATTTGCTGACTGTAGCTCCTTCATATCCTTACTAAGATAATATTGAGCTTAAATTCACAGTAATTCAAAATATTCCATCCAGTAAAAGCATCTGTGGAAAACAGAGGCTCAGGCTTTTGTCTACCCACGCGCACAGTAGATCATCACACTTACTTTAAAGCATTTTGCTACGAAAATGTTAGGCATTATCATCCAGAGAGAGATAAATAGTTGCTGAGTAAATCAATTCTGCCCTACTATTAAAAGTTCAGTGCTAAATCAGACTTCATGGATGGCCAAGCTGTTTATTCAGTGTAAAGAAGAATGTCGTCTGGAATTTTAAGAACAGTTCTCTTCAACTGTGGAAGTTTTAACAGCTATATTCATTTCTGCCTTGCCTTTTCTGAGAATCTCTTTTGTCACGTTAGGTGCTAAAGTGTATCCTGCTGATATCAAGGTGAAGTTCAAGGACACGTATGCTCTCCTGGGGCAAAATGTGACACTGGAGTGTTTTGCTCTTGGGAAGTAAGTATGTTTTAAAGTTATTGTAGAGCACTGTTTGCTTTCATATTCCGGGGAATGAAAATACATGTTTCATCATCAAACACTTTTTTGTAGTCTGCAATTTAACAGCCAGTTCTTGAACATGCTGATTTGTACTGTACTGTACCTTTTCAAGTCCGGTTCCTGAACTCAGATGGAGTAAATACCTTGAACCCATGCCAGCCACTGCTGAGATAAGCATGTCTGGTGCAGTTCTTAAGATCTTCAATATTCAGTATGAAGATGAAGGACTTTATGAGTGTGAAGCTGAAAACTATAAAGGAAAAGATAAACATCAAGCAAGAGTTTATGTACAAGGTGGGTAGAACAATTTTATTCTTCGTGATCTATGTTGCTTTTACTTATGTTGAAAGTAGTTGTGTTCTCACACGTGATGTCAGTGCTGACTCAGTGCATCATCCCGACACACTGCTGTTCAAGTTCGTAGAGCAAAATGAAAGTTCATGCACCAAATGCCAGGCATACCATTTGTGTATTAACTGAACAACTACTCGGTTTGTCTGGTTATGATAGCTGTACATACACCTGTTAGTATTAATATAATTATGCATAATGGAAATTAAATACATCTAGAGTACTTGAAGTAAAAGAACAGCCAGGAAAAAAAAGACACCATCAGATTCATTATGCTTTCTTGTTTCCTCATTTCTTTTGTGTTTTCTAACTGTCTTAGCTCTCTTATTAGTTACAGTCAATTCTTTATTCCTTCAGCCTCTGTCCTTTCCCCTCATGCACTTGTTTAAATTACCTTAAAAAACATATCTTATTGCTCGTAGTGGAATCATCCCAAGTAACCTGACTCCTTGACTGAGACTTATACCACAAAACTGTGGCATGAGAAGATCATACTTAATATCTGAATTACATTCAGAAGATTTCTGTCTCTTTTCACTGACTGCGCAGAACATTTCATGGGTTAAGAGCCCCAGTTAAGTGCTTGAACTTCAGTGGGATAAATTAAAAATTGGTTTGGGAAGGTTGTTATAGGTAAAGCTAATAAATAGATTTGTTTGCTTACTAAAAGCTGGGACATTTTCAATATTTATTTCTTAAATATCTTCTCTGGACCAAGAGAATATTTTTCTTGGAGACCCTTTCAGTATGTAGATGATTTTGTACAATTTCATGTAATTTAACTATCATTTTTATGTCATTACTGAATAATTTCCACAGGTCAGTGTAAGCAGTAACATCTTATATCTTTGGACATTCATGAAGCATTATTTCAATTCCATGCTTTCTTCTCATAAAAAATAATTTGAAGTTATTTTGAGTCTATGTGGTAAGACAAAGACATCTTCACTTCATTCTTTCTTGTGCCGGTGCGTTGCTGAGTTATCGCCATTACTTTGTGTGGCCTCTGAAGTATCCTGAAAAAGGCAGTGGAATTAATAGATTGTAATGCTAATTAAATACATATCTGCTATATTTACAAGACATCACATTTTTTATTCTTCAGCCTCTCCTGAGTGGGTAGAACATATCAATGACACAGAGAAGGATATCGGCAGTGACCTGTACTGGCCTTGTGTAGCTACAGGCAAGCCTATTCCAACAATTAGATGGTTGAAGAATGGTGTCTCGGTAAGTATATTGCCATGGTCAACACAGGATTGATTCGTTAGCTGATGGAAATCACTTTTTGAAGCATGCATTATTAGAAGGTTAAAAGAAAATTGATTCTAATGATACAAATATTTGCTGGTTCCACTTGCATTAGGGATTAAAATCTGGTTTTTAAAGTTTTATTTCAATCTTCTCTTCAGTTTTGAAATGCATTTCTTCAGGCTGTTTAATATTCGGTTCAGAGTTATGAACTTGCCTTTTTACCACTTGTTTGGGAGATGGATATCCTTTTTTCTCCAGACCTTTATAAGTAAATGCTATTTTCTTGTCCCTGTATAAAAATTGTCTATCATCAGCTTCTTTCTAAAAAGAATCCTTTTTACCACATTAAAAATCTGTGTGTCTAAACACTTAAGAAAAAATGCAGTCAGCAGAGACAAGAGAAAAAAGAGTAATTTTTGAATGATCAGTTGTGTTCCTATTATTTCATGTATTTTTCATATTTTTACTAGCCACAGAAAAGTTGCAAAGTTCCATTACTTTAGATGATGTGCCATTTAAGTGAGTACCATTTGATAATCTAAGTTTATTGCATTGGATATTTTCTTTAAATGAAGTAGATTTTCTGACCAGGCATTTCAACAATCTGTTTAATATCCATTGCTTATACTGTATAATGAACCATTAAAGAACAAAGAGAATAAAAGAGGGCCCAATGTAACGCTGCATCGGTTGAGCAGTGGTGACACTGATCTTGGCAAGCAAACAATAAAAGACAATGAGGCAGCGTTGTTTTGGCTGCATATCTTAAGAAAAATGTGGGAGGTTGGAGGGAGAACAGGGATATCGCCATCTGCCATATGGAGATGGCTTAAACCAGAAAAAACAGTGCTGTTTCTGGCTTCTGTACTTATTACAAACAAGTAATTTAGCAAGTGAATTGCTTGATGGTCCCCTCTGAACTTGGCTTTCACTGACAAAATCTGCATCCTGGATTGCAGAAAGCCGCGTGTAATTCTCCGGTAGTACATCAGAAGATTATGCTGTGTGTTAATACTACGAGATTATTTCCAAATGGAAAATTGCAAAAATGTTTAAATTGCCTTGAGAATACAGCTTGTTTCTAAATCAGATAATTTTTAATTATTTCACTTAGCAGAAAACAAAGATTTCTTGCAGAAAATCTGTTTTAAATGTTTTTCAGTAAAACAGTACAGGAAATGTGATTCCTTTAATCTATTCCTTTTTCAGATAAATAGTATTCTTTTAATTTTCCACTACTTTGTGTACTCCATATAGAAAGTTTAAAGCTTTTCAGCTTCATTTTCACAGGAAAACAATTTATTAACATGATCTTTCAAAAACCGACTGACAACTATCTGTAATTTACAAAATGTCTCACCACACTATGCATTTTTATACACAGTTTTTAAGAAATAGATCAAGTACTTCATTTTGATTTGCTAAATTTTATTTTATATTAAAACGAAGTAATAGAAAATAGTTTATACTACCTCCCAGAAGAATCTTCTGAAGAACTACCTCATTGGGACTTGCTTTGACCTTTTACTATTGTAAAACAATCTACATACAATATAACATACCGAATACTGAGCATGCCGAAACAAAGCTTATGTACATAAAATTAATTTAATTTCCTTTTCCTTATTGCTGAGTCAGTAGTGTTTGTATTGGTATGGTAGCAGCGGACTGAAGAATAGATGTGTCTAGTGCCACTCAGCTATGAATTTTGCAGAAAAATATCAGTCGTCACCGAGTCTTTCTTTCACAAAAGGTGAACACATTGTCAGAAAGACTGAAATGTAACATGGATAAAATAAAATCTCATCGACACCTGAATGTTGTGTGAGGGACTCTCTTCTGAACACTGTCACTGAAAAAAAAATAATGAAGAAATGCGGATGGGTGTGAATTCTTCAGCATATGTAGTCTATATGAATATCTTGTTGTTTTATTGATTCTGTGTTTTAGTTCCGGAAAGGTGAGCTAAGAATCCAAAGTCTGAGCTTTGACGATGCCGGCATGTACCAATGTATAGCAGAAAACACGCATGGAATTATTTATGCAAATGCTGAACTGAAGATTGTGGGTCAGTTGGATTATTTGCTCTATTTACTATTTCAGTTTTGAGTAAGATAGCAGTCATATTTGCAGATTCCTGTGAGCTTAAAGCTAATCTGAATCTAGGTCGGGTGGGGTTTATTTGAGCTCCCTAGCTGGGTTTTGAGGAATCAGGTTACGAATTTATGGGGAGTGTTTGCTGTATTATTTCTGCTGTTTGCTTGCTGCTGTTGCCCCTCAGAGGAGCCAGTAGTGCAGAAATTAGAAGCAGCACGTAGAGTTGCTGTCTGTCCTCTCAAGCTTGCAAAACTGTTTGAGAGTGTTTTCTTTTTTGCTCACCTATGCTCACTCCTCTGTGAGGAACAGTCTGCTTGTATAGAAACCATATTGTCCGTCACCAGGCCTTTGGAGCTCTTCCTCTTCACTCTCCCCTTTGCTTTTGCCTTCTACGACCCCTTATGACGAGGTGCAATGTTTGCCTGCAATACAGCTGCCCAATTTCATGGCTGGATGTAGTTATTAATCCAGTGTGTTTTCCTAAGGAGCATCTTGTGGCAAGTTTACCTTTCAGATCCAGAGTGCTCAGGCTTGAAACAATTTCTTTTAAAACAGTTGTTTTTACTGATGTCATTAGAGCAGGCGTACTGACTGTATGACATGGCTTTCATAGGAGATTTCCCTGCAGTAGTTACTCTGGGTTCTTTCCATCTCACGCTTGCCGCCAGACTTTCCCAAGAGCTAAACTATTCTGGATTTCCCAAACCCAGTGCACAGCAGTACTTCGCCCTTCACTGTTCTTCCATTACTATGTACTCACTACCAGCCTGGATTACCCAGAACGAGCACTTTTTTCGTGCACGTTTTCAAAATTCAGCATTGGTAAGATGGGGACATTTATCGGGGTTTTTCTCTGTACTGCCCCGTTTCCTCAAGCTGTGCACACATTTGCCGGCGTGATTAACGACGACGGTAGGCGGAAATGCAAAATAATTAAAAGCGCTTTTTCTTTATTTGGTGACAAATAAAGAGAAAATAGCAAGCAAAGATCTGGCCTCAGATACGTAAGTGTGGTGCTTTCTACAGTCATGTGTCGTTCCTTTTGTACATGTGAGAGTGCGCCTCAGGCCAGTTGGCCAAACAGCAAACTACAAAGAGGAAGAAGGGCACAACCTTGAAGTTGCTAGGGAGGGGTTAAAACCACTGAAAATTAAACCCAACTATTATTTGAAAGTATGATCGAGAGAGCAACTTTTTACAGAAATTGGGCTCTAGGAATCCAAATTTTATTAGGACGGATCAAAAGGCCTTTGAAAGGGAGGAACTTTCTGTTGATTTCTGGGGACTTTGATCTTGTCAGATTAAATTTAGGTGGAGGTTCAGAAATCGACAGAAAGAAACGTCTAGTGTAACACAGCATAGAACTGCAGAATGATTTTTCCTGTTTCTTTTAGATCACCATCTACTTCTCCCCAAATCTCTGTATTGTTAATATTTTCTCACTCATCTGAGTAACGGACACTTGTGTGCAATGCAATAGTTCTGTCATTTACCTTCACGTTGCAAACGATTTGTGTTCTGCAGAATAATCACTAACAGCACTGCTCGTGTTAATTTTTGCTTTCAGCTTCACCTCCTACTTTTGAACTGAACCCTATGAAGAAGAAAATCCTAGCAGCAAAAGGGGGCCGTGTAATCATTGAATGCAAGCCTAAAGCTGCTCCAAAGCCAAAATTCTCTTGGAGCAAAGGAACAGAATTGCTTGTAAATGGGAGCCGGTTAGTATTCACTGCTGGTGGACACTGTGAATCTTTAAAATGCTGCCTTATGTTTCTGTTTGTCCTGTAGGCTAGTTCTCACTTCTGCAGATTTCAGGGGCAGGAGAATGTGCCTTTTCAGCAAAATGATATGCCAAAATGGTACTAGCAATGCGGATCCAAATAGCTAGCAGAGTATCCAACTTTAACCAGTCCATTTGGTGCTTTTTGCATTTCAGAATTGAATTGTATCGCAAAACTGTAAGAAAAGTACTTGAATGACTACAAGTGACTGAAAGTACACTCTTTTGCAACAACGTGAGGCATCTAATCATGCCACGGTCTTTAAATATTTTTTTAGTATAGGAGTGGTTATAAATACAGTAGTGTAAAAAAACAGGTGTTTGTGATGTGTCTTTTCACTTTACAGTTCTTACTGAAATAGCTAATTTGTCTTGCTATATTTTTTACACTCTCAATAGCATACGGATCTGGGATGATGGGAGCCTGGAAATCATCAATATCACAAAGCTGGATGAAGGTCACTACACCTGTTTTGCAGAAAATAATCGGGGAAAAGCTAATAGCACTGGTGTTCTAGAAATGACAGGTAAACCTCTAAATCACATCTGTTTTGTTCAGGTAGAATCCCTTAATTCAAAATCATGAATTTTTGTTCCAGCACTACACTGCTTTTGCAAGCCATTGTGTATCTTTTTTTTCTAACTTGCTTGCTCATTAAGCAATGAATTAGTGATTTTAAAGCATATTGCTCAGTAGAAACTTTGTATGTTTGTACCAGTTCTGAGACTGTATCAGTTTCCAGGGTTGATTTTTCCATAAGAGGTTGTTAAATCTGATCCATTAAATTGACACATTTTGATACGTTCATTCCATTTGGTAGTTTAGTGCTCAGGCTAATTCTGGGGCCATGACTCAAACAGAGAAATGGGATTTTTACTGACCTTCCGTAGTTTTTCTTTGCCTTTTTTTTTTGTTGTGGAGTAAGCAAGTCTGAGAGAGCATTGCAGTTAACAAAACGTATTAAATTTTTGAGATCAGGGCATGTAGCCATATGATTGCACTTTTAAATTCCCTTCCTTTATGGATATTACTATTTACTTATTGAATACTGATATCCTTAATTGTGTTTTTTAAATCTGATGTCAAATAAATAAATAGCTGTAGAATACGGACAGGAAAGCTGACATTCATGAACAGCTGTGTCTATCAAGTATCCCTGTTAGTTAGAAGAGTCATTTATCAAATAGTTTTAAATGTCTGTTCCATAAATCATGCTGGATATGGCAACTGAATGCCACAATATTGATGTATTAATGTAAGAATTAATCTGTATCATCAGATCATATGAAAGTATTTTTCTCACTCATTTATTATACCAAATTTATTGTACCAAATGAATTGTAAGACTTTATTTTGATTAATCAATCAGATTGGTTTCATGTTTGCAGTTACTTTTTATCATCTTCTGCAGTTTTATATGTCTTACTATTAAGACAGTTAATGATTTTCAAAGGTTATGTAAATAAATAACCATCCTCTTAACAGTCATATCATACCTTCTAAAACCAGGAAGAATATTTGCATGCTAAATCCACACAGTGAAACACTTAAACCATATTTACAAATCTTATAAGCTAGGTGTAAAGAATTTAAAAATTTTTGAGAATTCTATTCTGATTCATCTGAAAAAGGAAATCCGAAATACTAAGATGTCTCCCTTGCATCACAGCAGAAACAGAAGGGTCAGGTGACACATTTCAAAATTATTTGCACATTGGGGACAGTAATGAGAGTTGACAAAGAACACTTTGAAAATGATATTCCCAAGCACATTGTGTGGCCCATAAAACTTCTCAGACATTGTGCATGACTACAGGAAATTAAAAAGTTAAATCTGAAGCTGACAGACACTGTAAAGCCTGATGGGTTTTCCCACACGCTGTTTGTTCACTGCCACTGGACCACTCTTTCAGACTCTTCTTAGACTGGTAGAGTACTTTATGTTTATGGTAGAACCACGTGCTGAATGCACAGGCACAATGCTAGAATGGAGTAGCTATCGTAAGTGTGTGTCTATAGCTATGATGCTAGAGATCAGATGTTAACAGGTTGCTCCAATGCACTATGAGATACTCCATTCTGCAAAAGCCAGTAGTTGTGCCATTCTCATAGTCCTAGTGTTAAGCAGGTTTTAGATTACTAGCTTAGGATCTGGGGGAAGGTTTCTCTCCAAGGCAGATGGGCAAGAAATACTCGGTTTATTGAGGATTTTTTGCTGTTCTGCGTATGGCGGGGTGTAGTGTGCTCCTTGGAGCATGCTCAAACCTCGGTCTTAACTAGTAGCAATAGCTCGTTTCTTATGACTATTGTCTTCCAGGTTTTGGGACGCTACTCCCACTCTCATATTGGTGGGAAAGATATATGTCATGGCATAAGGAAGATATTCTCTGAGGTTTTATTTTGTGATAGTATTTTGAAAGAAAAGGAACAGGTCTCAGTGATCCAGTGAGTCCCTTCCAGAACAGTGTTGCTAATTTGCAGTAGGAGTTGGGTGCGTGTACCAAGATCTCTAACAAGTATGAGATCTCTGCCTTTTTTTTGTTTCTGTAATAATAAGAGACATTGCTGGGACATATACAGCTTTCTTCCTTTCGGTGTATTATTTTCTCTTCCTTTCCGCATGTAGCTATTTGCATAGTTTGTTATGCATCCATTAGATGATGGCTTCTTAGTAGATAAATTAAGATCTCATTCTCTGCAATGCTCCAATAGAAACCTGACTCAGACTGACGACTGACTAGAACTTTCCATTCATTAAAGATACAGGTTTTAAAACATGAGAAACATTTTAATTAAAACAGGAAATGCAACACAAGTCACGTAAGATTCATTCTTTCTACCTGAGGTATAGTAAATGAATAAAAATAGCTTTAAATAGTCAGTAATGTGATTCAGAGACTGAAACATAGCGATTTTCAAAGGACAGATAAATAGAAGTTAGTCATTTCAGTTGTAAAAGGTTTCCTTTGTTCTCTTTAGTTTGGTCCTTTGAAGTGTAGCTGCATGAAAAACATGTAAAGTACGGTTTTGAGGGAGCAGTTTAATGTATAATCAAACAGTTATGGAGTTGAGCTTACATTTGGATAAACATTTATTTATTGGAATTTTCCATGTTTGCTGTTAACTTCACAGAAGCTACAAGGATTACTTTAGCTCCGTTGAATGTTGATGTCACCGTTGGAGAGAATGCTACCATGCAATGTATTGCATCCCATGATCCCACACTAGACCTGACATTTATTTGGTCTCTAAATGGCTTTGTAATAGATTTTGAGAAAGAGCACGAGCATTATGAAAGGAATGTTATGGTAAGATACTATAGATCCTTATTTAATATGTGAAACCCTAGTTTTCTTTATTGTGAATAGCTGTCTTTTCTGTTTTGCTTTTTTCTGTTGTGTTGCTTCGGGTCTAGAAAGACGCAGTAGGCTAAGAACGTAAAATGAAATTCCAATTTAGACACTTTACAGACATGTATGCACTTGCAGGTAAATACCTAAAATCAGATAACTAAATTGACATAAGTATTTTGGTACCTTAGTTAAATCCCACTCTGATTAATAGTGACTATAGCTGGCAAGTAGGTAGACTGATTGTAAACAGGGTGCAAATTATCTTGAAAAAGTGTGCATACGCATTCACTTTTACTTACCCATGTTTTTCTCATCAACATTTCTGGAATTTGGCACAAGAGCGGGCCAGATGGTGGATAGGAGTCAAACAGTCTGTAAACACTGAGCAAGAAGAGTTTGTGTGAAGGCTAAACAAGTTAATACAAAGACACTCATTTTGGCACATACAAAAAGGAATCATAGATCTTTCGTGTTTGTATGTATGGTTATCTTTTTACAATCTTCTATCAGGTTTATTCAAAATTAATACCGCGAGTAGAAATCCCTTCTCGTTATGTCCAATCACATGCTGATTTCCCTAATACTCAACAACAACCTCAGAGTAACTGCCCACATGTGTATGTATTTATTCTGTTGTTCTGGGTTTAAATGATACAAATATCCTCAAATTTAGATACCTTTTTTTTTTTGTGCTCACAATAGAAACTGCAGATGTGGAAAGAAAAAGTTGCTAATGGTGCCTGTAGTGTCTGGGAATGCCGGACGCTATGTTCGGTTTCAAGTCCGTGTTCAAAATGACGTACCATGTAAGAGTGCCTCCTGCAAAGTCTTTCTCCTAAGCTGGCAGTATTTTGTTTTCCATGGACCAAGAGATTCTTTTTCTCTCTTTTTTTTTTTTTTCAATCTCTGTTTATCTCCATGTGAGAAGATGTTTCAAGCGTAACTATTCCAGTCCGGTTTGGAACAAACCAGTCCCTTGAGGAGTCAGAGCTGCCTCAGCCTGCTCATTTGCTGAGCTGTAAACATCCCTAAGAAGTCACAATGCTCTTTTTCAGTGAGAGAACAAGTTGTTGTCCAACAAGTTAGTAGAAGTATGCTAAGATCAGCTGAAAAACATTGAAATGCAAAGACGTAAGTGCCTTTTCTGCAATAAACCTCCCGAAAGTCTATGTTCAAACTCAGCAGCAGGGTACTAAGCAGTTTGCAGTGTATTTTGTGTTGCCTCAGGAATTACGAAGTATGTAAATCACAGAATCGCCGAATGGTAGGGATTGGAAGGGACCTCCAGAGAGCATCTAGTTGAACCCCCCTGCTAAAGCAGGTTCCCCCAGAGCAGGTTGCACAGGAACACATCCAGGCGGGTTTTGAATATCTCCAGAGAAGGAGACTCCACAACCTCACTGGGCAGCCTGTGCCAGGGCTCTGTTACCCTCACAGTAAAGAAGTTCCTCCTCAAGTTCAGGTGGAACTGCCTGTGTTCCAGTTTGTGCCCATTGCCCCTTGTCCTGTGACTGGGCGCCACTGAATAGAGTCTGGCCCCAAATCTAGTACGCTAGCATAATTCAAAACAATTCCTGCATGTGACTATTAAGTCATGCTTTTGAAAGGTTTATATTTACACTTTGGTACTAATCAGCACATAGGAGTACCTTGAAAAAGCTTGAATCACCTCATAATGGCGTTAGTTTGTCCTTAGATAAAGTCTGGAATGGCTCTGAGTGTCAGACAAGATAAGAGCTTAAAGAGTAAAGCCCCGTTAATCGTATGGCTTGTAAAACAGCAGATAAAACGACTCTGGTTTTGTCAAATTTTATTTAGTTGATTGCTTTTAGCTACTTGACAGAAGCCACACAAAGAAATTGTGTTGCGTGAAACAGAAAATCAGGCTGAATATGTTGATGAATCCATGATTTTGGTGTGGAAGGAAGGTAAAAATGCCTTTACCGGAGGACTTTGTAATGCAAGACCATGTAATGCAAGAGAAAAGAACGTGAACTTTCTCCATCTGTTGGTCATATATTGAAAAAAAAATCGTATCATTGACATACACTTTTGATTTTCCTCTTAATAATGAAAATAGAAGGAAATTGATTTTTTTCTTTTAGGCAGAATTAATTCTGAAATTAATCTCAATTTTAGGACACTTTCTAGCAAAGCACTTCAAGTAAACAAATCTGGGGCCAAATAAGGATCTCAGCAAGTGTGTAAGGTGTAATTCTCTCTGCAAGTTGACTTAATATCTAGGATCCCACCTGTTTGATCTTTCAGAAACAGCTAGTGGTCCTGGATCTCCTGATCCCAAATTCTGGTTAACTCCATAACATTTTGGACACTCTATTCAAGTGCTCCATTTTAAAAACCAAAGTAGCCTATCCTAGCTTGGTCTCTACAGATCTGTTATGGTCTGCAGAGAGAGAGAGAGGTCATTCACTTCGTGTGGACATTGAATATTGTGCTGGAAGATTTTAAAGAGATTGTATAGATTGCTACTCCATAGGATACACAAGTAGCTAAAGAGTGGCTAACTCTTCATTCATTTAGAAAGTTAAATTTCGGTAGGCTAGACCCAAGCATCAACTAATTTATTTGTCAGTGTGTAACTCCATATTCCTGAGGGATATATCTTGGTTTGTTGTATTCCTTTTGCACTTGATCAATACTGGTAGAAATGATTGAAGCAAGGGCAGCTTCTTGTTTTGCATTCCTGAGCCTTATTTCTGGGCTTTCAAATGCAAAGCAAGTGTAGATAATGTCTGTTCCTCTTCCACAGGCAGCTCAGTATTCCTCACTCAGGACAAAGGGGACAGCAGGATCACATTTGAAGTCTGGAATTGCAATTTGTACTTAATCAGTGATACAGGACTTAACAAATGCAGAGTTTTTAACAAATTCAACGAATCCAATACAAAGTTTTATATAGGATATAATTAGTAGGAATATGCACTGTCAATATTTTTGTTTCATTCATATATTATCGTCTTCTTACATTAAGGGGTTTCCTCCTTCCTCCGCCAGCAAAGGGATGTTCTGCTGCCTACAGCTTTGCTCTCTGGCAGTTCTCAGCTCGTCACTGGGTGGCAGGTTTGCTCAGGCTTTCTCGGATGCTGAGAGGTTTGCTGCTGTGCGTTTGACAGCAGCAGCCCTAAGTGCTGGGCATGAAGCAGTGGAGTCCCATGCTGCCACCCAACCCTGTACAAACATAAAAGAAAAAAATATTCCATCATGAATATTAAAATAGCTAGATATGTGCTGCATGCTCTCTGTGCTGTAATTTCCTGTTGATGAAGGAGCCTCATCTGTCTTCCTGGTAATATCACTATTAATTTATGTGACAATGCAGATCAACGTGCTGAAACTTGATACAGCCACAGTATTTCAGTTCTCAAAATAATACTAATATTGTTGTCACATACACATAATGGAATGCTAATGAAATTCATGTAAATACCTGCATAAGTCTTCTTTCTTTAAATGGAAGCTTTGGTATCTCCATCATTTGCTGAAGGCAAAACTAATTTGCATTACATTAGTACTAAAAGTCATTTATCAAAAGAACATTTGTCAGTGCTATTTTGATTTCCTATGAGAGTGATATTTAAAATTAAATATATATATATTAATTGGTTAGCTTTCGAAGAGTCAAATGGAGTCTTCAAAATCTTGCTGTCAAATTGATTGCTTTTGTCTTTATGTATGGTTGTTCCTCTGACTATTTGATTGAGGAAATAAATATGAGCACTTCCTTTCAATTCCCACACAGATGTAGCACTTCAAGCAATCTGGAAAACTCTCATGTTTCGTCATGTGTTATTTATGGATCTGCTTTTTGTTACGTATAGTTAAAAAATGAAAAGCTTACTTTTAGTATATATTTTTAAAAAATGTACACTATCCAAACCAATGTGTTCTTTTAAGTTTATTACAAAAAAAACTCTTTGATACGTAAAGGTGCTTTATTATTTTTTTTATACTTTTGGAGCCACACTAGTCCATTTGTATGGATAGTCAGGAAGAGGAACTCCATAATTTAACTGGTTCAAGTCAGATACTTGTACATACGTTTAGGAAGAGTCCAAATGTAGACTGTAATAGTCGTAATCACAGAAAGGCATGCATACATTTTAAAATACTTTCTGTACCATCAATATTCCTGTGTTTGCTACGTTGTTTATTAGCTGTCGTAAACAATAGCAGTGAACCTGAAGCCCTTCTCACCATTTTATCTTTAATAAGTTAAATTAAATGGCATACAAATGTTCAGGAACTTGGCCTGCTTGCAAATAACTTTCTTTTATAAGAATTAAAAGAAAGGAAATGGTGATGGAAAAATACAATGAGGCTGTAGGATGAATTTTGTCATGGAGACAATTGACTTGTTGCTTGCTCACATTTTCTCATATTAGCAGTAAGATTATAAAAAATTATAGGGAAAAACTGCATTTTGGTACCTGAGACCCTTTCACACCTACCTGTATAAATACAAGCCTGTGTCGGTCTTATAATTTAAAGTACCTTACTGAAGTTGCTTTTAAGTTCTGTTCTTGGCATCTAGTGTGTTTTTTACATCCTACAGAAGGTACTAGGTATGGCTGAATGGCAGAGCGCAGAGGGTTGTGATCGGTGGTGCAGAGTCTGGTTGGAGGCCTGTGACCAGCGGTGTTCCCCAGGGGTCAGTGCTGGGTCCAGTCCTGTTCAATGTATTCATCAACGACTTGGATGAAGGGACAGAGTGTACCCTCAGCAAGTTTGCTGACGATACAAAGCTG